>CAODLS010215432.1:0-17823 GCA_948243855.1 Flueggea neowawraea | reverse complement strand
TACGGCCTTGATTTCACTTCCCACTCATCTTTGGACCTCCGCGCGTTTTCTGATTCAGACTGGGCTGGTTGTTCAATTACCCGTCGGTCAACTACAGGCTATTGCATTTTCCTCGGTCACAATCCGGTCTCTTGGTGTGCCAAAAAAACAACACACGTTTTCGCGCTCCAGCACAAAAGCCGAATATCGAGTTATGGCAAATACTGTAGATGAAGTGACATGGTTGATATACATTCTCAAAGATCTTAGGGTTCAACAATCTCAACCTCCAGTTCTTTTTTGTGATAATACCAGTGCACTACATATGACTATCAATCCGGTGTTTCACGCTCAGAGCAAGCACGTTGAGCTTGATTATCACTTTGTGCGTGAGAGAGTTGCTCTTGATCTTCTTGTTACCCGCCATATCTCTACATCACATCAAGTAGTAGACATTTTCACCAAGCCAATTTCTAAAGCTACTCTTGCTTTCCACTATCTCAAACTTTGCCTCCGACCCCAGCAAAGTTTGCGGGAGGGTATTACAACGTTACAACAACCCACCTCCCAAATCAAGGAATTGGAGCCTGATGAGGATTGTGTCTTGGAGAGATAAGGTAGTTTCCATCTTGGGAGAAATAAGGATGCACACAATCCTTCTCATCGCTGCTAGAGATATGATTGGTTAATAGGAATATTGGGTTCAATTCAATCACAATCAAAGGGATACTTTACGTCTTTCACGGATTGTATTCAGTGCTATTTTTTAGCTTTCCATTTCTATCATTGGTGTTAGTCATAGCTGTCACTCATAGTATTTATATGATGTTAATCTTTCAGTGTAATCACGGCTCACGTTAATATTGAATAAAATCTTCTTCTTGTTCTAATTTTTCTTTAGGAAGCGCTACGGAGAAGCTGACTCAGCCTCAATTGTGGCTGTTGTGAATAGCTTTGAAGAGTTGGAACCAGAATATATCAAGGAATAAAACAAGCTTAGTGGAGGCAAAGTTTGGTGTATTGGTCTGATGTGGCTCTGCAACCAAGAAGCCAATGATATGGCACAGAGAGGAAACATTTCATCCATTGAGGAAACATTTCAATCAAGAAGCTAATGTTGAAGTAATTTTCTTGATCAAGATGCAAGCCAAAATCTTGAAGGAAGTAATATCAAGCTAAAATGGATGGTTTGTGATGAAAAACTGGCTGCTAGGTGGACACGAGCATTCCCACGGGCGTGGGGTAAACCGTGGATCTCACTGTCCGGAAGAGAATATGTTTTCGTTGGGGACACGACATGTCACACGGGCGTGTCCCAGACTGTGTGTTGACAATGCAGGGACACGGCCTTATACACGGCCGTGTACCAGGCGGTTTCACACAGGCGCTTGATTTCAGCAGTGTCTAGACCAGTTTCGACCGTGTTTTACCCTCTCATGCCCGTGTCTTCATTCTTGAAGGTGTTAAGATGGGTTTGGGTGGTTTTTTAGGGTTTCTCTCTTCCTATTTAGGCTTGTATTACTTGTAAACTATAAAGGGGGCTTGGGAACGTCTTGGTAAGCTTTTGAACGCCGTTGTGCTTGTTTTTTACTCTGAATAGTAGAATTACTTGTGCTCTGCCCGTGGACGTAGATCGAATTGATCGAACCACGTAAATCTTGTGTTCTTATATGATTGCTCTTTGTTATTCTGCATTTACTTCTAACGCCTAATTTCCTGACAGTTTATCTTTAAGAACAGCATGAATCAGAGCAAAAAGTTCCGCTTCATAAGCATGGCAATTGGATAAAGGTACAAAAAAACAACATTTAACAAAACCCACTAACAACCTTTCTTATTAATGTGCAATATTTTTTTATTAGAATTTATATTTTTGTGATAAATAATTAATTAATAATTTTTAATACATATTAAAAATTTGTACAATTTTAACAAAGAAATATTGCATCTTGATTAAAAAAATGTTACATTTTAATAAAGAAGGTTACAGGAAATTATTATCCCAACAAATGTAATCACTCAAAATGCAAGTGAGGGAGGTGAATTCTAGGAATACTATATAGAATTCAGACTCGGTTTGTTTTAGGAAAATATGTTTCAGGAATTCATTTTTCTTAACTTTTCTCGTTTGGTGTTTAGTGGAAAGTTAATAAAATTTGGAAAATGTTTTCTATACCTCTTCTCACGTGAATCTCTACCTCAAAATTATTTATGACTCAACAGACTACCTGATTGTGAAATTCTCTTTGCTAAATTTCGAAAATATCATTAAATATGTCTTTTGATAAGTCATAAAATATATAATTAGGAGAAATTTTGTAGTTTGCTTTAGATTAGAGTAAAAAAAAAAATTTACTCTAGACATCAAACATTTCCAATAAACTTATCTCAATTAATGGTCATATTTTAATTCTAGTAGAGATTTGATGATGCTTAACAAAAAAGCTGTTCTACCCATGTGGCATCAAAATGAATAAAAGCGAACATTTTAAATAGATAAGATCGTAAAAAATTAAACACGTTAATGAATGAAGTATAAAAAGTTTTATTCACGATGCTAGTGTGGGATAGATCGAGCCTTTTGGATCAATTTGACCTGCACGGCGTTAATGGTTCGATTCGAATCGTAACAATATCCATAAAAATTTTATTTACATAAATTCAATTTATTTTATCTTATTTTGAATAAAAAAATAATTGAAAACTATCTTAAAAATAAAATAAAAGTTAATTTTACTTGTTGCAAGTTTAATATATTTTTATATATCGCTTTTGTACTTATTCAAAATTTAATTTGATATATCAAAAATTATTTTTGAAATTTTGGTAAACATACGTATCACGTGTACACTTACATAAAAAAAAAACTAGAATAACATAAAAGTAATACAATATAATGTATCCGTTTTATATGCATTAGATAGTTGAAATATGTATGCTTTAATGCATTGAATTTAAAAATCCAACTTAATGATCCAAAAAAAAAGGAAGTGAAAGGGTACATGATCTATACAACCTAACAGTATAGAGTGTAGAATTAATTAATCGAGTACTAACATTGAAGTGCAACAATACAAACTCTAAAAAGATCGATTGATTCAAGCCTCACAATCAAACCACAGTCATTTTATTGATGCAAACGATTGACAGATTTGCAGCCTAGATGCCAACTCGAGATCGGTATTGCAGGATTAAACAATGGAAGAAGAGCGAAATCTTTCTACTTGAGAGAGAGGGGCGGCAACAATGATGTCAAGGAGAGAGAGCCAATTTTTCTCTTTGTTCCTTATATATTATATATTCTCCTCTAGGATTTTTTTACACATATTCTTAGCATATCTGGACCCTAGTTGGACTTCTCTTAATTCTATTAGGAGGTATACAACTAATTAACTAATAATTAGTTGGGCTCATTAATTGAACAAACAATTAATGAATTTGGGTTCCATCCATTAACATCATAGGCGGACCCGATTTTTGAGCATCTCCCACTCGCATATAACAGTATGGTGCTTTGTCATGCTACATGATTAGTACCCGCTTAATCATGCTCGATTTCCTCGTCATACATGCAAATAGACCGCACGACCACCATACATCAAGGGTACAAACATTATACACCTATCAGGGTTGTATTGTGATCTTGAAAGTCAAATCCTTTTTTTGTTGTGTCTTCAATACAATCTCCAACCTGTAAAAGAAATTATGTATGCCTTTTCCTAGAATGTTTTTCACAATCGTTGTTTTCGCTTGCAACTCTGATCTTGAGGAAGCTTTAATCATGTCCACATATCATATGACAGATAATGATAGGCTCCTATGTAAACATTGAAACTAGTGTAAATGCATCATAAAAATGATCTTCCCCTCTTACACTAGACAACCCATCTCCTAGCTAAGTTCGCTTGCTCAGCGTACCACGCTTAGACAAATCAACCATGACCATTGATGGAACACCAAAGTAGCTAAACTTAACTAAGTGTTTCGAATGTGTTAAGGTCCTAAAAGCTAAGCCACCGAAAATACCACACAGAAGCTTCAGTTACGATGTATTTTACCATCTTACCTTAATCCATTCCTTAACAGGGTTACTTATGACATTAATATAGAACATGCTAAAGTCTCTCAATTTAGCATGTGATCATTTATGATCATTATAGAAGCTTATCCTATGGCGTATGCATTCTTCCATACGATTTTCATGTTTTTTTATAATGAACTCACAACTATAAATGCAAGAAAGCCTCTTAATTAGCAATAAGCTCTCGACTCCGCGTTCAAAATCATCATCATCTTAGTCTTCACCTACATATAAAAAAATGAGGCAAACACCCGTGTGAGTGAGTTATTTCTCTATCCAACATGATTTTTTAACTCACGAATGTAAACTCGCTACATTCTCATATTGGTATTGCAAATAATGAATTTCGCAAAGAAAATACGTTTTTATTAATGGAATGAAAAATCATGTCAAGGGAATACAAAGTAAAGTACTAGCTTGCATCCTATGCATCCCTAAAGACACAACATGTTTAACGAAGTCATCTCTAGCTAGGAGCTTAGTAAATGGATCCGCAATCATTTCTTGCATAGGTATAAACTCTAATTTGGTAACAACATACACATGCAATCAAATAAGTAACAAATCATCCAAATAAAATAAGTATGCAATGCAAGCCCATTTCATTTGGTAATGGCCTAATATGCCAAGTATTGCTTAGGTTTCAAACATAACATATATCAAAGATATTTCTAATACCAATAGAAGAGACTCAAGGGTCTAGTTGATATCCGATATAATTGACCTATGAGTTTGATCAAATAAATCAAATAAATTGTTGGTCAGCCCAATATAGCAGAATGGATTCTAGAGGTGGCTCCTACGAGTTTTCCACTGTATATAACCTAATTCCATCTACATTCTCGTATAACCAATATTTTTAATAGAATTGAAAATACCTAAACACATTGGTCATACCATTTCTTTTAGCCATATGAAATCAAATGCAGAACATAGACACAAATTATTATTTTGTAGCATTTCCAATAACTCATAAATTGTGCCTATAATATCACCGATATTTCAATGCATATGGATCTTATAAGAATTCACCAATGGAATATAAGTAGATCATAAACAAAAACCAATGCAATAATTCCAAATATCTCATATTAGCACATAACTATAATACCCTGCTCGTCTCAATTAGGATTTCCATAGATCTCTGACTTGGGTTGATTTGATCTTGAGGAGATTTAGAGTTTTGATTGATGATCTTTGATGTTAAATGGTGATAATTATGTTAGATTGGATGTTGCTAAGTATGAGGAATGATCTGGAACAAGTTTGGGATCGATTAACGTTGATTAGGGAGGCCTGAGTGCAGACAACGTAGGTTTTGGATCAGAAAGACGTGCGTTATCTGGAATTCTGGAGGAGGAGGATCAATGTATGTCATTTTGAGCAAGACGTACGTTGAGCATGGGTATAACGTACGTTGGCAACATCAAGACGTATGTTGTGACTTGTGTATCAGATTCGAAGCCTCTAGAAGTCATATAAAATACGTTAGGGCTTAAGGCACGTATGTTGTGAATGTTGTGACTCATTTTCATGCCTTGATTCTTGGATTTCATTTTTGGCTGAATTGTTCTGGGGCTCATTGATGTTAGGGTTGCTAGATTAGGCATCATTGAGGTTAAAGGAACATGATTTGAGCTATGAATCGAAGGATTTGAGGTTGTTTTGAGTTGGTTAGGGTTTAGTTCGATTTTGCTTGATTTTGAACGATTTTGGAGTTTGTTGTTGGGTTTGGCTATAGATTTATGTTTCTGAAGATGATTAGAAGCAATGTGGGTGGTTTGGAACATTGGGTAATGATCGAACATGATTTTGGTATTTTTAAAAATAATTTTGGTGTTTGGTTTGTTTTGTAACTTCTGAAAAGTTTAATTTAGAATTATAATTTCTGGAATTTGGATTAAGATTTGTAATTTTTGGAAACTTGAAATTTAGATTTGTAATTTTTTGAAAAGTTGGGGACTGAGTTATAATTTTACGAATTATGGACTGTTAGATAATTTGAGGAAATTTTGGGGACTAAATTGTAATTTACCAAGGCTCGGGGACTAAATGGTAATTTTACAAAAATTGAGGGACCCAACTGGAATTTTGCATAGATTCCGATTTTCAAGGTTTCAGAGTTAGATCTTTTATCAAAATAGGATTTTCGTCATTGATCGAGTGTGTGCACTTGCATTGCATATCATGCATTTGGTACCCACAATACCAACATTTGGTTCTTACGTCCGTTATGTTTATGTGTCTGTTTCAGTTTCCTGTCCTTGCTAAAACGACCAGCCAACTACCAGTGGTGCCTGATTGGAACTTTTGCTTCAGATTTCAGGTGAGTGAAAAAGGCAACTTCGGGCATACAAGTTGTGTCTTCTCTATTATACGTTTTTGTTAGTGTCTGGACTATCTCTGAAAATGGAATAATTAATGGTTGGATAATTAATAATCCGGATTACTTGATTATTATTTTATGAAAAATATTTGTTTCTGAAAAGAAAGATTTAAAATATTTATATATGGTTTATAAATATTTTCTGTAAAAGGATTTTATCTTGTGTGTACGTCTTATATATATATATATATATATATATATATATAAACATTCAGTATGGGACACCTGTGCTACGTAGGGTGAAACGTAGTCTTTGGTACCATTGAGCAGTCAAGGCCCAGTTACCAGGGTTAATGGTAGTCGTGTGTCCAGCCAGATGAACGTACTCTGTTTCTGATTGATTAGTGGAGGAGCCCACTCATTTATATACTCTGTCTATTTTTGGTCCCATACTGTTTCTGCTATATCGTATTTGATATATGTATTTTATATACGCATTCATCTATTTTTGCATGTTGTCTGCTTTGGGTGCGAACATTTTCGAAAATGAATTTTCGAAACTAATATTATGTATTAGCATGTATATATATGTATATACTTATATCCGCATGTGGTAGTTTGAAATGTTTTTAGAACAGTTTTTGTGAGGCCTGGAGCCGATCTGGAGTATCTTTTCCTCACTAGAGATTTTTACCCTTATTTCTCTATTTCTTGTCTACTCTCCGTTATCTATTTCTCAGGTTCATATTTTGGATTTGGCAACCATTTGATATCTTGGACCTAGTGAGGAATTTCATTTGATAGTGAGTGCCCTCTTGTTTCGGGCTCGTTTTGTTTATGTTAGAGCTCCACATCGAGTTGTTATTGGGTTACAGGGCCTTGTTTTGACTTTTGGGTTTACACTAGGATTTATTATATTACGAGTTATTTTGTATAACTTATATTACATATATTTATATGTTTTCAGTATTTAATGTTTTAACCTTACAAATGGTTTAATAATGTTTATTTTAAATGAATTGGGTAGAATGTCTGATCTCCGAGGGTTGTGCGAGATGGGTCAGGCTCCCATAGACGGTTTACCTCATATGATGGTCACAACATGACCTTGGGTCGTGGCAATAACAATAAAATTATATCACACAATATTCAAATATAGCACGTATGTACATAATGTGTTCACTTACAAGACAAGGCAAGATCAGGTTTTTTAACTTATCCCTCAAACCTCCCCGTTGCCCCTCGCATATAATACACATATTCACACAATTTCCTCTTAATACAGAATGCATATATACCATTATATGCTTGTGATGCTCGAACGATGCATGTGATGCTCGAACGATGGATGTTTCAATGTCGACACTTTTCATATATACTTATTAATGTAAGTTGGTATTAATTAAGATATTCTAATAGGTTTTAGTTCACTCTAATAAGCTACTAATATTCAGGGTACTTAACGGAATGCAAAACAAGGCATATTTACACTCTGGATAGTTTGTGTTGTTCTATCATGTTGACAACTCAAATGTACTTATTTTGTTCTCAAATGTAAACCACATATAAAAAAACATATAAAGGTTTACTTCCACCAAAAATCAAAATATACATCTCTCAAATGAGGTCTACACAAATTATCAAACTACAATTTTCGTACAAGAATTTTAGATTAGACCTCCATACACTTATTTGTACCTACTGTCCATTATACTCATTCATAGGATATGAAAATTTACAGAGACATACTAGACACACAAATAACTTTCATATTTTACACTTCGTCTACATTGGTCTCTAAATTCATTAAAAAAAAGGATGCAAATATAGGCTAAAATCCAAACCTACATAGATCCATGATTTAGTTCGTACGAATTTATGGTTAATTGATTCTCTAATCCTCTTATTCAACATTCAGACCTCTAAACATATGTTATAATGAATATTAAGCAGAGAGGAATGAAGAAAATCACTTACTTTGTTCTTAGGACATAAATGATGTAATAAACACTGGTTAAGACGAATTCTCGACGATTTCTAGTTTTTCTTTTGGTTTTTCTCACCAGTTCTCTCTTCCTTTCCTTTTTCTCTCCTCTTCTTTCTGTTTTCTTCCTCCCTTATGTTTATGCATGACCTAAATCTGTTCTAACATTTTCATTTTTGTTTAATCATGTTTTAAGATTAAGCACGAGCTGGCAATGTATTTAATTACACTTTAATTGCATATTTATTTTCTTCATTAGTTGTTGGTTCTATCAATCACAGTTGATCTTAGGGCTTGCTTGTTTGGGGTTGAGTTGGTGGGAGAAGTGCAACTTCCCGAAAAATCCAGAAACTTCATTTGCTTGGTTGAACAAAGAAAGTTAAACTTCCTAATTAGTTAGATACTTGACTTTCCCTTGACCTCGAGAAATAATTTCTTAAGGGAAGGGTAAGGAAGTTCAACTTCCTTAGTTAAAATAATTTATTTACGACTATATCCTCAAAATATTATTTAGTTATGAATTTCTATTAATTTCTAAATTTTTTAATAATTTCATAATAATTTTTTGATTATTTTATATAGATAATTTTTATTTATAAAATATTATATATGAAATATTTTTTATTTAATTTCATAATAATTTTTTGATTATTTTATATAGAAATATTTTTCTATAAAATATTATATATGAAATATTTTTTATTTAATTAAATAAATTGATTTTTGTCAAATTTTAAAAAATTAATCTTCATTATAGACTTATATGAATCATTAACTATAGTTTTAATGCTCATTGGAGATATATTTATGTAATAAAAATAAATATTTTTATTTATTTTATATATTATTAATTTAAATTTAATAGTACTAAGGCTATTATTGACTTTTTTTAACTAACTGTCTGGAAAGTACAATTTTTAACCAAAAACAATAAGTTACATTTCCCAAGAAGTTAAAATTGTAACCAAACACATTTGTAGTTTATTTCTCGAAAAGTCATTTCATGGGAAATAACTTCTCAAGAATTAACTTTCTAGGAAGTTGAACCAAGCAAGCACTTAGTGTTAGATTAATCTTTCACATAAAGGTGGTTCAACTATATTGAGTATAATTAATTGAGTTAATGACACACGTTGTAGGCCGATGTTGAGTAGTTCAATTGGTAAGGACTTACATTTAAGATCAAGAGATCCTAGGTTCAATTCTCAAAGACATCCAGATTTTTTATGACTATTATAGTGATTGATTTCTCTCTTTGTGAGGTCAATAATAAATAAGTATAAGAGTTTTTTTAAAAAATGACACACGCTCTGCCTTCACCACAATTGCCTCTGGCCGCGTTAGCGAGTGGACGAGTTTGAGGAAATTCAGAAAATAAAAAAGTAAAATATTTCTATTTTAAAAAATTCGAGTAAAAACTTGAAAAGGCAAATATTGTTTCGCAAACCTGTGAAAACCTTGAAAAGGCAAATGTTGCTTAACAAACCTGTAAATAAAATGCTGCAAGTGGGTGATGGGTGCAATTTTCTCTAGATTAAATATTTCTTCCAACTATCGACCCAACAAATATTCATACAAATCAATATATTTTTTAGAATCATAAATCGATATGCTAATTATTATTAGATTACAGGTTGTAAGCACAACTAATTAAATTCAACATTAATTATGTAATGATGCATAATTCCTCTGAAAAAAGGGGCGCTAATTCACCTTTTCTTCAACAGAAAAAAGGGCCACTATTGTGTTGTCTATTTAACGCTAAATAGATATCATCAGAATCATTAAAGTTGATATATACTTGCTTCCTGCTGCCACTACGTACTTAAATAATTTGGTTGGTTACACTTACGTATAGCATTACAAGGGTCTTTGCTTCGAAGCCTCTCCATTTCTTTCTTTAAATCCAAAACAAGCAAAGCGGAGATTTTTGTTTTGATAAGTCAATTTATTTGCTATCAACGGAAATCAAATTCACGATTTTTAGTATTAAAATTGACTCCAATACTAATCAAGTAAAACAAGATTGAGTAGTTTATTTCCTGTACAACATATACATATACATATCAGTACATGTAATTTTTTCTACCACAGACCCATTTGATTCAATCACCACGACTAACTTGAGAAAAACGTCGACATTTGACAGTCTCCGGTCAAAAGTCAACTGGACGTTTGTCGCACGGCAACGAAGTATAGTCAAAATTACAACCAATCATAGCATGACACGTAGAATTGACCTAGACTTGATAATACTTTTGACTGTTTAATCATTGTCAGCAAAATTTTAGCTGGTCACTTACGCGCTAATATGCTGTTAGGCGTTAGCTATATAAAGCAATAGAAGCAAAATTTGTCCTAATTCTGTTTCAGTGTTCGTCCAGCAAAATATATTTCTTTTCATAATTATATTAATATCTTAAAATGGCTAGGCCTCTTTTAACCATTCCTATGCAGAACTTTTCATTTTGGTCAGTTCATGCCTTATATATATTAGTTGCTATAGCAGCAATTTTGAGTGTGTTTTCTGTTGTAACATTTCTATGTGGTTCAAACAAAACCAGAAAATCATTTTCACAAAAGAATGTTGTTAGTAGTGCTTCAGAGTCAAGTCAGAAAAGGGTTCTTTCAAACTTGAATAGTTCCATTTCTGAGAAGGCTCAGTTGATGGTGAAGATGATTTCTTGGAAGAAGATGAATAATGAAGGAAGCGAAGGTGATTATGATGATGATGGCGAGGAAGCTTTTTGGAGAAAGTCTATTATGATGGGAGAACGGTGTAGTCCCCTCGATTTTTCGGGTAAGATTGAGTATGATTCCGAAGGGAATGTTATTGCCGGAAAATTAATATCACCAAGAGATCAAAGTAACAAGATTGTTCCCCTCAAAAGATGATACTGTAATTTTTTCCCCCCTTTTTTTTCTTTTCATATCATCGGTGATGCCTTCTTTCATTTTTTTTTTTGAAAAAAAATGAAAGTCATAGTGTTGAAAGTTAATTAGTGTGCAGTATAGTTTCAATTATTTTAAAAACTAGGGTCAAATGCGTTGCCTTCTCCCAGGTTTGGCTTAATTTATTACACGGTTCTGGAGGTTTAAAAAGGCTCCTCTCTTCTCTCCAAAGTTTTTCTCCGTTCGTCCAACATGACAGAAAACGTTTGTTCAGTTGATGGGGCATGCAGTTCAACAAAAGTAAATTTTAAAGACTAAAATGCCCTTGTGTTTGAATGGTCAACTTTAATGTGTGTCATATATCCTTCTCTCTCTTTTTTTTTTCAACCTTTCTTTCTCTCTTTCAATTATATTGAATTAAAAAAGCACAAACTTAAAAAGAAAATTTTTACACCTTAAGTCTGAAATCAAATCTCTTCATCAAGCAAAATTGAAAGGTGTAGCATTATAATTATAATTAGAGGAGAAATACTATTCTAAAATTTTACAAAATAGGATTAGCACAAGATAAAATGACTTAAATTGAAGACATAATGTCCTTGAAGTAAAATAGGATGTCAATTCGTATTATCGTGTCATAATCATGTCATGTAATTTATATATCACAAATTATTATACGAGATATAAAAATTAAAAAAATTTAATTTGTGCCAATCATATCGTGTCTTGTTATGTCATCTTACAATATCGTGTTATTGTGTCAGAATTTGACATACCTAAAGTAAAATAATATAGGGACTAAAAGGAAAAGAAACAAAGCAATAAGGTGGAATTGAAAAGTAGCATTTTACCTAGATGCAAATTGTCCAGATAAGAAAATAACCCACATTAAAGTTGACACCTAGTAAAGTTCAGCACATGAAAACTTTCCACTCATTCAGATTATTCATGGAAACAAAGCCTCAACGAAGCAAGTTTTACGGTAAACAACTTAAGATAGTTCTAATCAATTGTTTGGTTGCTCAATTCATTTTATTTCCAGAATTTAATAGAGTTTTAAGGATGGCAATAGTCTGATTTTAGGGCTTTAAAAGTATGTGAAGACAGAATCAAAATTCATACCTCAATTCTAAAACTTACTGCATCCTCTATAGTTTGAATTAGAATCTGAAATTTGGTATGAGAAATTCTATGTGAGTCTAGTTTCTACAGCAACAAAAGGTTCTTAATTTAGAGTTGAAACGGGTGAGTAGTGAACAAAAAACTAAGTGAAGGTTTGGCTTCCGTTACAGCTTCCTGACCTGATTTTGAAAATTTACCACAAATTGTGTAGAATGATTTAGAAAACGTGGTTTATATGATTAGAAATCTCTTTTTGTCTAGGTTTTGACACAATTTAAAGAATTAAAATTTGGAGTTAAATTAATTGAAATATGGTCAGAAAATTAGATGATGCTCAATTTACCCACATGTAAGAATAGAGTAGCATATGGACTAGATTTAGAAATTCACCAAAAATTGTAGGCATTGATTTAGACAAAAAGTTTTATATAGATAGAAAGTTTAGGATGTATAATTTTAAATGAAATTAATGGTGGTTTAATAGGAAATCTGTAGAAATAAATAAGTTGACATAAAGACATATTGTTTTGTTGTAATTAAACTTGGAAGTCAGTTATACGGACTGTTTTTGTGTGTTTATAGGAAAAGGGACTGAACGTGGAACTTTAGATAGTAGGACAGGAAAATGAGAAACTGAACAATTACTTATATGTTGAAAACTTGATTCGCTTAGAAATTAACTAAATTCAATGTTTCTGTCACTTTCTAGGAAACTTGGACTAAATTACAAAATAAATTTCAAATAACAGATTAATAAGTAAATTTTTAGAATATGAATAAATTGAATATCATTTTATGATTTTAATATTTTATATATCCAAAAGACCAGAATAATTCCAAATCGGGAATCTAAAAGTTATCAGTGCTTAGCATCAACCAGAAGCACTAGTGAGTTTAAACTTGAAATTAGATTCAAATATGTGTTATATGATTTGTGTTCAAAGATGTGATCTCGATATTAATACTTGGACAAATTGGTAACTAGTTATACTTTCTTGTTGAAATTTCATAATGATATATGGTTTTATATGGTTATATAATTATAGTTTAACCACATAGAAAGTATAAGGTATTACAATATGCTCAACTAAATGAATTGGAAATGAAAGAACACTGAGTAGGTGAGAGATAAAATGATAATTAAATGATCACGATGAGTCGTTGTAGTTTTGATTATATGTACTTAAATGTTTACTTTTGGTTCTACCTTTGTCTCGGAAAATCTTTTAACTCCATGCCAGATTAGCCCTAAGTCTCTGCATACGCAACTTTGACAACTCGTTCATAAGATCAACTTGCGTGCATAGAAAGTTGATTTATGTGTGCTATATCGATCCTCTAAGTTCCAATATTTCTATTTCTCCATATTCCACTTTTGTGTGCTGACAGGTGCATGCAAAAGTCCAACTTTACGTGTGTAATTTAAACG
The DNA here is from genome assembly GCA_948243855.1 of Flueggea neowawraea. Classification (NCBI taxonomy): domain Eukaryota; kingdom Viridiplantae; phylum Streptophyta; class Magnoliopsida; order Malpighiales; family Phyllanthaceae; genus Flueggea; species Flueggea neowawraea. Next base: position 4,010 of record CAODLS010215432.1, on the reverse strand, counting down.
TTGCATGCGCCATACTACTCTTTTAAGTTCCATTAGCTTCTGTATCTCCAAACTTCATTTTTTTGCATACATATAAGCCATCTTGCATTCATAATGTCACTTTAAGCGAGTAAATCCAGTTGTTGCATGTATAAACATTTAACTCATTTTTGCTCTCTTCTACCGATTTTCATTCAGATTGCCCAAAACTGACTTGTTCACTTGCGTGCGCAACTTTACTTTTGCTTGTGTAAACTTAATCAACTTCCAAGTTATTCCATATAGTTGGCCTTACGTGCATAACTTAGAACACATTCCAAATTTTATCGATCATCAAAATTTATAAGGTTTTTCATATGAACCAAACTGGGTTCAACAAATTGCCGCCCACTGAAACACTGACTGATGTATATTTATAGTATTATTTAAGGTATATTTATAGTATATTTAACGTATATTTATAGTATATTATACTTATATATGGTACATAGGAGGCATCAATATGTTATTTATTGCACTTTCTTTCTTCTAAACTCAATCACTTTGAGAATATCGACTATCAGTGATGGAAATGGAATTAAATCCACCTGGGACCCAATGACTAACGAAGCGATATTGAGTCTTATACAATATATTCATGTAACGTATTTCAACTGCAATGCAAGAACTTATGTCAAAAGCAAGTGAAAATGTGAAATGCATGACTTGTTTTAAAATATGTAGAGCTTCTTCCATATGGCTAATACGACACTTTTATAAGTACGACCAAAATAATAAAATGCTAAATGCTAAAAGACATTAATAATTTTTTTTATAAGCAAAAGATATTAAAGAAGACATTATTAATTAATTGATTGGGGAATATTTCGCTGATGTTATTATTTCTTTCATGTACAATTTTTCTTGGCTTATCATTAAAAAGAATAATATAATTATAAATTCAATGCTTATCATGAGGACCTCAAAACAATCATTCATATGGTGAAGTTTGTCGCATTGTGAAAGAAAATATACGAAAAGATATAGTGCCAAAAAGATAGTAGCATTTGTATACACCATCATCTGAAAATAATTGCTTACCAATATTTTGGGTCCGCGTCTACTTAATTATTTCAAATTATTAGATCACATGCAGAATAAATAATATTTTTTAAATTTACATTAAACTTTGGAGTCTGTATATTAGTAACAACTTCATAATGCTACTAACTGTAAGTATTATTTGAATACCAATTAGACTGTCTATAAAAAGTAAAACAGTACCATTTGAAATTCAACGACAAAACAAACTAATTCTTGCTCTCCAATAGTAGCAATATGGGTACTTTAGGGAGACATGTATTCCCAGGCTTGGCCTTCTTAGTGGTAGGTCTATGGAACCTCTTCAACCATACCAAAATGTATGCCTCAAAACCGAAATCTTACAAATCGTCAATGGGGTTTCCGACAAAAAAATTCAGGTATTTAGAGCTTTACTTCATTATGTTAGGTATTTAAAGGCTGATGGATGGGATTCTCTTAAGCTGGTGTACTAAAGCTTAGTCGGTCATGGAGGATAAAGAATTTCTTGAAAGGGTTAGAACTATTTCGAATTGTGGGGGTCTTGCTGAGGCAGAAGGTATTCGGTATTCATATTTTGTTTGTCGCTTGCAAAGTTCTCAATTGTTTTTAGCAAGCATGCATCTTTATGTACAAGGAAATTTTTTTTGTTGCTTTCATCTTGCATGAATGGATAACAACATGCTGTTCCATGCAGGTCATCACCCAGATCTCCATCTTACGGGAAACAAACAACATAAAAATCGAGATATGGACTCATGTAGTCATGTAGTAAGTCAGGAAATTGGTTTAATAGCAATCACTACAAGTTTTTCATTAATTTTTATTTTATAATAGCAGAGCATACAAGTTCTCTAAGATTGAATATGACAGTTACAACCATAGATCCATTCAGCTGTGGGATGCCACGTATCATGTCCTCGCACTTATTTGTTCTCTAAAAGGAGAGGTCAGATTTCATGTAAAGTGGTTCCAACTATTATTTTTCCTATATCCCTCTTTTTTGTGTGTGTTGTGCGCATATTGTAGCTACTCTGTTTTAACTAATCTGTTTTGGCAACTGATTACTGCTTAATTATTTAATTTAGAATTCATTAAATATATGTTCTGGGTTGATTGATTATCGTTTTAAAGAAGTAGATTTCAGCAAATTACGGGTGCAACAAACAACGCGCTGCGACGTAAGGAAGTATGTTGCCTCCACTATTGGATGATTACTGCAACAATATTTATGCTTCTGCACCTAAGCCAATTGTCAAGAATGCCTCAACTATTAGGCTTTTCTTGGATGATAAATGCTGATCTATTTTTCAACATGGGTCTAATTACATCTACAGATTTTCATCAAGTGGACTGACTTTGTAATCTCTCTCTCTCTCTCTCTCTCTATATATATATATAAAGGAACTTGCATCTTCTTTCTAAAATTGACTTCTGATTGCTTTAAAATTATGTGTCATTTCCTCAATTTTTAGATTTTTACATTAATTATATATTTAATTCCCTTCTCTTTCCTCTTTCTTTTTTCTGCGTTTTCTTTCCCTTCGCTTAAACTTCGTCCTATATTAAGTACAATAACCATTTTCAGGCTCTCATTTCTCATCTTATTGAACAACTAATTATGCGAATTATTTTTGCTGTCATTGTGCTTCAGTCTTTTGAACTTCCAGTTCTTATCATGATATACGATTGATTCTTTTCTATATAGTTCATGGATTAGTTAGGGATTGCAGGGAGCTAAAAGTTCTCATGTTTGTATGTGTTTGTTCACCAATATTTGAATTGATACCATGTAATAATGAACACTTAATTTTGTTGTCTTTATCAATTTAACTTTTTTGTTTTGATTTTGAAGTTTAAAGAACTAATCTTCTATCAATATTGCTATTTAATTATTAATTTTTAGTCTAGAACAATCTACACTACTTTGCTCAGTTTTGAATAGGATTTTATCATACTATTTGATGTTTGAAATTGCTCATCTTTATTCTCAAATTGAATATTAATATTAATTTTTGATTTGCCATTATGTGTACAAACAATTAATATGAGATTCATTTTAGTTATTTGGTCTTATGTTTTCTTTTTAATTTTTTAATTTAATTTGAGACTTTTTTTTATTATAATCTTAAATTTTTATAAAAAATATAAATAGATTCGAAGTATCCGGGCATCACCCGGGTGTAACACTAGTTTACATTAAACTTTGGAGTCTGCATTTTACTAACAACTTCAATAATGCTACTAACTGTAAGTATTATTTAAATACCAATTAGACTGTCTATAAAAAGTAAAACAGTACCATTTGAAATTCAACGACAAAACAAACTAATTCTTGCTCTCCAGTAGTAGGAGTATGGGTACTTTTGGGGGACATGTATTCCGAGGCTTGGCCTTCTTAGTGGTAGGTCCAGGGAACCTCTTCAACCATACCAAAATGTATGCCTCATGTTAGAGAAAATCGGCAATTGAAGAATGCGGAATAAAAAATAGCAATCACACAAGAACACAATATTTATGTGGTTCGATCAATCCGATCTACGTCCACGGACAAAGCACAAGTAATTCTACTATTCAGAGTAAAAAACAAGCACAACGACTTACAACGGCATTAAAAAGCATGGCCAAAGACACCCAAGATGTTCCCAAGCCCCCTTTATATAGTTTACAAGGAATACAAGTAAAAATAAACCACCGAAAACTCTAATACACATCCTAAAACGTTCCAGAGTTAAGACACAATCATAAACCGTAAGACACAGTCATGGTGCATAAGACATGGGTTGAAGTCGTGTACATGTGTTGAGGAAATCACACGTCTGCCATCACATGGTCTGAGACATGGCCGTGTCCCCCCGTCACGCCTCACTTCAGCTCTTCTTTCCACCAATCCGTCACATTTCGAGTTGCATCAATTCCTTCAAGGTTTGGCTTCAATCTTGATCAAGAAAATCACTTCAACATTAACAATT
>CAODLS010215408.1:0-12063 GCA_948243855.1 Flueggea neowawraea | reverse complement strand
AAGTGTCCTCTATGAGAATTCCTTTTCAAAGTTCTTTTAAAAATTCTCATTATAGTACCAAACATTAATTTGTAGGTGAATTGATCATTTTTCCCCAAGTAATTAACAATTTATATATATATATATATATATATATATATTCTATTTTTACTAACATATCTATCTTGTTTCTCAAATTTTGTACTCATTTTATTTAGATTATGAATATTGCAACAACATTTTTTTTGCCAAATAAAGGGGGTGAAAGCGACTGGTAGATGTCATATTTTTGTTGGGTGTTACCATACAGATTTAAACTGGAAGGTACCTTCTCCGCTACAGAATGTTCCTGTGAGTCATAACTGACACCGACAACGAATTTGAACTCGTGCACGAGTGTGATTACCGTAACACTTCACTGATGATAAGCGAACCAAACCTAAATAACTCAACTCTATATAATATATACCCAAATAACAACCGGATAAATTTAAACTTACATTACTCTCACGTCTCGGACCTATGCTACCAATTGAAGTCAGCAAAATCCATTCCGTTCAGCCACACATCAGGGGGTAATATTGCAACATGTTCATAAATTTTCAATGTTCATCCTCAACCAACACCCCATCATCCATTGGTACAATCACCGTCAAGTCAACCAATTTATTCACTATCCTCCACGTGTCAATTTCTAATGATTATTATTATTTTATTTTCTGCCCATGCCAGTGCATTATTATTCTTCTTTTTTCTTTTTTTGGATCAAGAGCCAGTGCATTGTTATTCAATCATACATATATACTTGCAACTCTCTAATTGCAGGGTACAACATGTGTCGAGTCAACTCACTCAAATATATCTCCTCATAGATGGTGTAATGATAGAGGCTCTGTTTCGTGTACGTGTGACTTAGATTCGAGAATAAGCGCCTTTTTGGTTTGGCTAGTAAATCTTCAAATATTTCTGTGGAGTATACTTTCAATATTGGTTTCTAGTAAATATTGTGGTGAGTCACCACCTAATAAAACAATATTTCATAATAAAAATTATTTATTTATATAATTACACTCAACAAAATATATTACTACTAATAACTCTTGGCTTTTCTATATGCTGAAAAAAAAAACTCGCTCAAGCATGAACAGAACACTGTGAAACACTTCCAGTTTCAACAAAAAAGAAAAGAAAGAAAGAACACTGTGAAACACAGCAGCATGCCACGTAAGCTGCCTATTCATCTCCCTTATCCTAACTTGTCCAAATATTTTTAGCCATTTATAATTATAGTCAAACTTACCCATGAGGTTTCCACTTCAACAGTGAAAGAAATTACTTTCCAAAAATATCAACAGAAACCTATCCATTTTCAAATCTCTATAAAGACTCCCACTGATTCTCCACTTCCTTCTACACACTTCAAAATCTCCACTTTAAGACACAATTCACAAACAAAACGTTAAAAAATCACAATTTTTCAACTGCCCACATCATGGAATCTGCAGAATTCGTTACTGAACACATCCCTGACTTACCTGACGAGCTTGGTCTTCAGTGCATGTCTCGGTTACCCTATTCGGCTCACCGAGTCGCCTTCCGGGTCTGCCGTCGCTGGTCTCAGTTACTCTCAAGTTTAGATTTTTATTACCATAGAAGGAAACTTGGGTATACCCATAAGGTTGCCTGCCTTGTTCAAGCTGTTAACGGTTATGTTTCTTAAGATGGGGAGAAATCGGATTGCAACTCGCCGAGTTATGGGATCACAGTGTTTGATTCGGTGAGTCGGACCTGGGAGCGGGTTGACCCAATTCCTGAGTACCCAAGTGGGTTGCCTTTGTTTTGTCAATTGGCTAGCTGCGAAGGGAAGTTGGTCGTCATGGGCGGGTGGGACCCGACGAGTTACGAGCCGGTGGCTTGGGTTTTTATTTATGATGTTATGGAGAGGCGGTGGAGGCGAGGAAAGGACATGCCTTCAAGGAGGTCCTTTTTTGGGATCGGATCTTTCGAAGGTCGGGTTTATCTTGCGGGTGGACACGATGAGAATAAAAACGCATTGAGAACGGGGTGGGTTTATGATTTGAGAGAGGACGAGTGGGCTGAGTTGGCTCAGATGAGTCAAGAACGAGACGAGTGTGAGGGAGTGGTGATTGGGACCGAGTTCTGGGTAGTGAGTGGGTACGGAACAGATAGGCAGGGAGCTTTTGAGGAAAATGCGGAGGTATACGATTTCGGGTTGGGTCAATGGAGACGGGTGGAGAATGTTTGGAAATCGGATGGGTGCCCCAGAACCTGTGTTGGGATAGGAAATGATGGGAAACTAGTGAATTGGGACGAGTTGGATCCCGCCATTCGGGTCGGAGCATGCGGTATTGGTTTGGGGTCTCGGGTATTGGTAACCGGGTCGGAGCACCAAGGGTTCTATTTAGTGGAAATGAAAGATGGTAGAAATTGGAAAATTGAAAAGATCAAAGTGCCTGAAGAGTTCTCCGGATTTGTTCAATCTGGATGTTGTGTAGAGATCTAGCAGAAAAAAGATGGCCATGAGTTTAATTAGCAAATTAGAATGTTTTCGGTAGAGTTGAACCAAGTTTAATTTGATTGTAGTTAATGAATTAATGTGTAATTTGGCGATTATAAGATATATTGTGTATTTTAATGGATAATAATCCTTAACTTGAACTGGTCAGACGAGACCAATTAGTGGTAGACATTAATAGGTACGTGAGATATAAATGGTGTATGTGACCAAAACAGATTTGATTTTGGTTATATGACATGGGGTTATCTAATTGCTGAGGCAGGGGATTGTAAGTATAGTTTATATGAATTTGTTCCACATTAAAAGGAAATAAGTGTGTTTGTTGATTTATATGGTGACATTTAACCAATTTTATAAATTGGGTTGAAGTGGAATAATGAGTTAGATTTTAAATGATTTATTTAAAGTTAAAAGATTGGCACTTGGCCACTTGGACACTTATCTAATTGGTTTCTATTTTCGGTTATGGCTAAAAGATATATCATTTTGTTTTTAAACAGTTTACAACGTGTTTAAATGAATAAATTCTTAACAAAAGTGAAAATGTTTGCAAACATTTTCACTTTGGGCATTGAGTAATCTTGAAAGTGTATTGCGGAATTTTCAATTTACAGATTCTAGTGGGCCAATAAAATACTTTAAAGACAGTGTTCTACACGCCTCAATTTCCAGTATTTTCTAACAGGGACAATGTTCCATTCGCTTAGCTCATGAGTTGGACGAAACTCTCTTTAGGGCATTTTTAAATCGCATCTTTTATTATGTTTTCATATTGTTTGATTTCAGTTAATGTATGTGCGTATAATTTGGTGATTATAAAAGACTGTATGTGTTTTGCAAGTTTTACGGATACTAATCCTTGAACTGGTCACATGAGACCAGTTAATTAGTGGTGGACATTAAGACATAGTACGTAGCACACATGTGAGATACAAAGTAAATGTTGTATGTGGCCAAATCAAATTTGATTGGTTCTATGATATTGGGTTATCTATCTGCTGAGATAGGGACAATGTCTCATTCAATTCATTAAGGATTTTACCCTCTTATTTCATGAGTTGGATGGAGTTTTTAGGGGCGATAACACTTTCTACCAAAAATTTAATTAATTATATCTTCTATAACGTTTTTAAATTTTCTTACTCTCAAAGTTTAAATTCAAGACTTCTAATTAAGAAAAAAGAATACCATATAATTTGATTATTCTTATTACATTTCATTTTCTCCTTCTTAATTAACTATTTTACCAGAGATCGCCAGTGTCACATTGGTTTGGTTGAGTAGATGGCATGGGATGACTTGGAAAATTTTCCACGATTTGGGGCTAAAAATTTTACGGTTATGGTGAGTTGTGGGTTTCTGTTTTTTTAATTCGTCAAAATTCAAAAGCGCCACAGGCTAACTTGGTAAGAAAACCTAATATAGAAATTGAACATTACTTACAAAAAGAAAAAAGAGGAGCTGAACAATAAAGGTATCTAATCATGAATAAAAAATATATAATTAATGAATAATTACATAGATGATCAAGAATTTATCTTGAAACATGCAGTGATTGAATTCAATTGGAAATACAAAAAATAATCTGTTTTTAGTCGCCTTTCGTTTGAACGACAAGAATATGGTATATACCTACAACGTAAAAGCCACCAAACCGATTTTTTTGTAGAAATGATTGAGTGTGCAACGAACAACAAAATTTTCTTGTAGTTATTTTTATAAGAGACAAAAAAAATTCTCATACAATGACAAAAAAGAACAAAAAATACTTTAATTGGAGATGCATGTATGCATCATTCTATTATTCTTTTTTGCCGATAAAAATCAAGTAATAATAATTTTGAGAGTCCAAAAAATGGAAAATACCATATAAAATCCGCATACAAAAGTTTTAGTTTTTTGATAATCAAATTATAATATCTAAAGTTTTAGTACGTATATATATGATACTTCCTTGCTTTTGCTCGGAAAGGATAATGAAAATGGGAGACTCTTGTTTAGGGTTGGAATTTTATCGTTGACACAACACAATATATGAATCTGCACATGGTCTTTCGTAGAGCGTCCTTGTATTCACAATTGAGACAGTCCCTACTAGTTAAGTTGCATTATTATACATATGTCTTATGGCCTGCAATCTCCATAGCCGACCCCATGTTGTAGATCATAGAATTAACAAGAAATCATCCACATAGTACGTAACAAAAAAACCGCATAAAAATTCATATATTCCGTGGAGCAACTATTGTAAATACCCGAACTTTCTTACCCATGCAATGTGCTCCGATAAATCTCCTAAAGTACTTGTAACCATTTCCTAGCTTCGTATTACCTTCTACGTAATTTCAAAGATAATGGCATTGATATTTCAAAACCTCACTTCAACCATTTTAGCATTGCTTTTGTGTCTTGGTTTTAGCTTTTATTCCTTCACATCAGCTGATTCTAGAACTGCCACCTACTACACTTCTCCATATGTCCGTACGTAACTTCTTTAAATTTTTGTTAAGAGGGTGATAGAGTAGTGTAATTTAGATGATAGTTCAAATGTCAATGAGTAATCATTGGGGTTGAAAATTTTGCACAATATCGTACATTTGTGTTCCAAAAAATTTTGCACGATGTTGCAAAATTCCTTTGGGATACAGCTTAATGCCTCCTAGAGCAGATGAGATTAGAAGGCGATTGACAAACTTTAAAATCGAACGTAGGTTTGGGCATTTTGTGATTTAAAAACCACTATTAATAGGGCAAAATTACCATCCAAACATTATATTTAATATGCAAATTGTAGTGAATTTTTTATACGCTATACGCACTTTATATGTATAATAATAAAAATCTTAACGAGAACCTAATAAGTTACTTTTTTTTTTTGAAATCGCCTAATAAGTTACTTTACTCTCTATATTAATGGACTTTTTTTTTTCTTAACAGCATCGGCTTGTTACGGATATGAGGATCAAGGAGTGATGATAGCAGCAGCAAGTGAAGATACTTATAACGACGGAGCTGTCAGTGGACAATACTACCAAGTAACATGCCTAAGCGGGACAAATGAAGGAACTCCACATCCATGCAGGTCTAGTCCCACTGTGGTGGTGAAAATCGTATATCTTTGTCCTCCTGGCTCATGCCAAGGAACCCTTAATCTGTCTCAGGAAGCATTTGGGAGCATTGCTGACACTGATGCCGATGTCATCAACATTTCTTACCAACAGTAAGTCTTTATTCATCATCATCTTCATGATCTATCGCTCGTCCTTATTTACGTGTAATTGAAATAATCAATCTGAATATCTTATGGTTAAGAAAAAAAAATTGTTACTCATATATCGACGCATTACTTTTTTTTTTTTACCGATATCGACGCATTACTTAACTTATATAATTGCTAATGTGTGCCAATGCGTTATTTTGCAGGGTGTAAAGAAATGAGCCATAGCTGCAAATCTTGGGAAGCTTTTCTATCTGTTATTTTATAGTGAAGACTAACCAATTTATGTTATGGATTAATTTGGATGTAGCAAATAATTCAATATGTACTAATATTTCAAATCAATATTTGAACTATATATTTTGAATATATATTGTAACTTTAGTGGTATTTGCATCAGTAGAACTTTTGAATTTATTCAGAATCACCATTGATCATCAAATATAACTTTTGATCATGTTATTGCAATGGCACGTAATTATGATTTTGTGACGGAAATTATGAAGATGAGAAGATTCATTATTTGGACAAAAAAACTAATGTTTTCTAAAAATTAAAACACTTCGTAAAGTTAGAAATTTGTTATAAAAAACATTTATGATAAAGTTAAAAAAATAAAGTCCATCTTTAAATAATTCATTAAACTTAAAATTATTGACAAGTTTATTAGCATTTAACAAATATTCTTTTTATATAGCTAATAAGTAATAAGTATTATTTTTATTCTTTTAATATAGTTTTTTGACAAGCATTTTTTTAATATAGTTTGAAAGCAACAAAGGGAGAAAAATTTACGGGCTACTGATAAAAATTAAATAATAAAACAAATTGTTGTAACTATTATCAATGAAGCCATAAATTATGAGAAAAATATTTGGTGATTTATTCTTAGTGTTTATAATTGAAAAAAGATAGATGATATACATATATTTTATAAGCAAAGAACTAATATCAAAATTAATAAACGGACAAAGATAAAACAATAAGCTAATAAAACATTAAAGAGAAATAAATACATATAAGTTATATACATTTATGATTTATATCTGCTTAATATTTAATGTTCCATATCCATTCAAAATATAGATGGTTATCTCATTATAAATATTATTAATTAATAAGTAAATAAATTAAAATATGAAAAAGAATAAAAAAATACATTTGTTAAATGATTAACTTAATGTTTAAGAGAAAATGAAACTAACTGAAATTTACAAAATCAAAACATGACATGTAAGATAATTTAAGAAATTTAAATTTATCGAAAAAAACACAACTCTAGAGAAAAAGACGAGAAAAGAAAATAAAAAATGATAAACTCATCAAAGTGATAGAAATAAAATTGGATGTAGAGCATACAAATGATGGAAAGTGAATGCATTGCAAAAGAAAAAGAAAAATGGGCTAATAACAAAATGGATGAAGATTATGACAATATGCTAATAAATTTTTTAAAGAAAAAACCAATAAATTGGATTATTTATTTTTGTTATGAATTCTAAAATTTAGATATACTTATGCGTTATATTATTTACTATTTGTTGTATCATTTCACTATCATGAAAAATTATTATATTTATTAACCAATAAAATTTTATTTTATTATTTCAATTTAAAACAACAAAAATTACACGCACAACATGCGTGGAAAGAAGCAGATAGAGACAGAGCAATTTTAGGATTTGTCCAGATTGAAAAAGTGGAAGTAAATTTTGTGAACCACACCTATTAACTGAGTTTTTTCTTTTAATTTAATTTAATTTTTTATTCTTTTAAAATTTCAAACAAAACAAAAAGACTTATATTTTTTTGTTTCCTTTTATCTCTTATAGCATTTATCTTTTATAAACAATTAAGATATGAATGTTTTTATTAAACATATACATTATGAATTATATAACTGATAAAACAAAACAAAAAATACCATTATATGAAATAATGAATTCCACAACTTACGGGTAAATCAATGGTCAGAAGCAAATGCATTGTAAAATAAAATAAAAAAGACAACAATTAATGAACATGAGAACAACATGCCAAATAAAATTATTAAAAGAAAACAACAAATTACATTACTCTTTTCTTTGAATTTCTCAATTTTGATGTACTTATGCAAAACATTAATTACCATCTGTCGTGGTATTTTACTATTATGGACAGTTTTACTAATCTCGATAAACTTATGTTTTACTATGCAAATTTACCGACAAAAAACACAGGACACCGCACATGTCGAATTTACTAGTATTCTAAAATATATGAACATAACTTTCTTCGGTGACCAAAGTGTAATATTCGATTTTTCAGAATTCGATTCAATGTTTAATAAGAACTAGATCAAATTCAGGTTTGATTAGAAATCTGAAATCATCACCAAATATTACAATGCTGCAGCTAGAGTTTGCTTTGTGCAGAAAGTTCGTGCTTCATTTTGTCCCTTAGAACTCTTCTCAGCAACTTGTTTGAAGCAGTCCGGGGAAATTCCGGAACGATTCTAACGAAGCTCACCTGTCAAGAGTTGAAAATTCAGAAACAAATCATCTATGCAACTGAAGTTCAATATTAGAAATGGTCGAACCTTAAATAGAGGATTTAGATTTTTTTGGATGGCTTTTGAGAATTTCGTTTTCAGATTCTCTTCTTCAGCCGTTAATCCTTTCTTCAGAACCACAAATATTGCCAGCAGTTGAGGACCACCATCAACCGGAGCCACAGTGATTGCAGCGGTTTCCATAATGTTCTCATCAGCACGATCACAGACACGCTCTGTTTTAATTGAACTTGTCTGCATATCATCAAAAGTGTATTAATATTTCAGATCATTCAATGATGGCTCTATTGCAAAACATAGTACTATTTCACGCCTTAATGCCACCAAGATTCATCGTGTCATCGACCCTGCCCTGCACAACGAAATATCCTCCGGCCATTCTCTTCAAAACTTCTCCATGTCTCCTAAGGCGCTGAAAAGGAAAATACATGCCCGTCACTTGTCAAACAGTACCTATGAATATTTATTAGATTTTCCTCGGCTATAATGCTCCGAGTGAGTTTTAGCAGAACATGTCAATTGAATGAAGATAATATCTTGTGATGCATCTTCAGTTGAATCAATTTATTCTTCAAGATTTTGTAATATGCACAAGGAAAAGAACTGAATATCAGAAGAAAAACGGCATTTTAAGTTATGTGGATTGGCGCTAAGCTCACCAGTCCTATATATAGCGGCATTCCTTTGAAGTACACTTCATCATGATCAGCGCTAAGTAATCTATCACTTGCTCCCATGATAAAAGGAAATAAACCCACTTCACCAACGCAAGGATGATCATCTGCCTGTCATAGCTCACAGAAATCAGATACATTCATGAGAAACATACTATTTAGTAAAGAAGTTGAAGCCTAGAATGATCTTGGAATTGTTCTTACAAATGGGATTCCATTTTCATCAAGGATGACAAAACCTGTTGTCATAGACGGTGTACTAAATGCACCAAAAGCTTGTGGCTGCAGAGGACTTCCTATGATGTAGGATGCTGCAAGTTCTGTGCCTCCACAGCATTCAATTTTCGGCTTGTAATTAGCTGTTGAAGAAAGCCAGAAATTATCATCAACATTGGAAGCTTCCCCAGTAGAACAAAAGGTTCAGCATAAAGACACTGTCAAGTCCTTTTCTTGGTAGAGAATATGAAAGAAACCTTTTCTCATTTTTTTCTTTTCTTCTTCAAGTTCAAAGAGTGCATACTTTATCTTTGTCCAGTCTAAGCCCTCCATACAGTTGGTACTCTTCCACGTTTTCACCGAGCTTGGAACCGTACCCAAAATGGTGACTCCAGCATCCTGGAAAAGTTCAACAGAAGAGATGATGTTATTTTCATTTTTCTCTTCAGAGTAATAGATTCATTAGGTGAATAATTGCAGGGACTTACCTGGACAAAATTTCCAAACTGACGGCCAAGTGGAGATCCATGAAATAAAGCAAGAGTGGCACCATTTAAAAAGCATCCGAATATCAAAGCAGGTCACATCACCCATCCTAAATTTGTCGGTCAGCATTTAACATCACCAACTTGAACGTTAACATGAGCCCAAGCTTCACTAGCAGATCGAATTGGTGAAAGCTGAGTCCACGCTATAGCTTTTGGTTCTCCTGATAAGACCAGTACATAAGACGAGAAGAAACCATGTGTGTTTAATCACTGAATCCATATTAGCAACTTGTCTGTGTTGAATACCTGTGGTTCCAGATGAAAGAAGTATATTGGTGACAGAGTCTATTGATTGGTGAACTGGATTGTAGAAATTTGGTCTGGCAAGAAGAGTGTGTTAGTAAAGAGAGATTCTCGTATAAGTGTTCTGTTCCAGGACGCTGCATCAGTTACCTTGGAAGGTGATTGATGCGAGCAACAAAATCATTCCATGACAGATCCTGTTCTCTTAATTGGATCCCTAACTTGTTTCCTGTCGCCGGGAGAATGATTGTTTTAGGAGGATTAGCTTCTACAACACGACTGCGAAAGACAACATTGGTTCTGTTTCAGTCTTTGTCCGCGTAACATAACAATTGCTTGACAGATGCGAGACGCACATTCTTCTGATAATTGTGAACAGAATGTTTGTTAACTCAATGCGAATGTACAATTAGTAATGCTCTCTTTACCTGTACAAAGGAAATTTCCGACCTCCTCTAAGAGTGAAATCCTGAAAGTACACGGGACATAACAATCAGTAAAAGAATATACTCAAACCTCATTCAATCCATTTTAGTTTCAATACATTGCAGGATATATGAATGCAAGATTTTACCTGAGTGAAAATGCCCTTCGCATTTGACACACGTAAACGAGTAGCAATTTCTTGTGATGCGAAGCTATCAGCAATGGACACAACTACAAATCCTGCCAATACGATAGCCAAGTAAATGATAACTGCATTGGCTGTCATTGGCATGTCAATTGCAATTGCATCACCCTTTGTAAATGTAGCATCTAATGCATTAGCCACCCACCTTAAACTCGAGTAACCAAAAAGATCAGGACTTTATGGACACTGTAACTTCTACAACTGACTATGCGAGTTCTCATGATAAGAGATATATCAGTAATCGAAAAAAAAAACTGAAAAAACAGCTTGCAAGTACAAGGAACATTACATTACTTGTTCTCTGAGTTCTTTTAATGTCATGCGATTCAAACTGGATTCATCATTTTCATCTCGCCATATGATATCAACGCTATCATCCCTTTTTCTTGGATGAATTGAAGGTTGCAAACAGCATTCAGCAATGTTTAAAACCGAACCTGGAAGCCATGTTCCTCCGGGTTTTAATTTGTCACTAGTGTCAAGGATACACCTTGGAGGCACATGAAACTCAACTGAAAGCTCTTTTAGAATAATTGGCCAATATTCCTGGGAATCAATTGCATACTCTAAATTTTAGTGCAAAACGTTTTACGTGAAAAGAAGTTTAGAAAATAATTCATCACTTACCTCAGGATGATCAGCTGTGTATCTTTGGAAGAGACTGAAGCTCTCTATAGGGTCTTTGTACGAAGTTCCCAAAAATTTAGGGCCACAAGTTTCCATTACTCTTCCCAAGTTTGTATCTTTAGCCTGATATCTACAACAAAAAGAATTCATCAATGGAGATCAATTTGTATATGTAGTTCACAAATCACTGAATCAGTACTTAAAGCATCAAATTTTCCAAATATGACTCTCTTGAGAGCACAACAATATCAACAATCAAAGCATCAATCAGTTATGGATTGAATTGAAACCATGACACAGTAAAAAAAAACAATGAAATGCGTTTTGGAAGAGAGATTACAGAGAGGGAAACCAATAAAGGGGAAGTCCATTAATGGAAGAATCCCAGTGAGCATAAACAGAGTAGTAAACCAGTTGGTGCAAGCCATGTGGATGCCATGGTTTCAGCACCTTCTTGTTCACCACCTCTTTCCATATATCTCTGGGATCAGAACTTTTTGCTACATCAATTGTCTCTCTGAGAATTCAGCAGAAATCTTTGGCCTCGTCGACGGAAAATCCACTTGCCTTGATTATGTCATCAACCCCCACTTGAGCAATGCTCCTCCTCTCCATTCTTCTTTTCTTGTCAACCTCAAAATCATGAATATCTCAATATACAAGGCTACTCATAAGTTGTTCAATTTTTTATTGTTATTTTATTAAAATTTTTAGGTTTTAATTTTTTTATTCGTAATTTATGAATTATTTTAAAATTTTGCAAGATATTTATTCAATTTTTTATTAAATATAATTTTATTTTAATTTATTAATTTTTATCTACTATTTTATTTAATAT
>CAODLS010215388.1:0-16641 GCA_948243855.1 Flueggea neowawraea | reverse complement strand
TTGCACTATGTAGTTCCTATTTTACATTTTAATTGTAAATGCATCAAACTATCTGACCATTCATCACCTCATTTGTGTTAAAACTTGTACTCGTAATTTATTCAGTTTTGGGCATGCAATAATGTATTGTTGGATATCTCCGTTTCAGGTCAACAACACTGATGCTGAAGGCAGGCTTACTCTTGCTGATGCCTTGGTTTATACTTGTAACCAGGGTGTAGAAAAGGTACTGCTGAAATTTTGTGCCCCAATGAACTTTGTTTGAGGAAATTAAATGGTGTGAAATGCATGTTGTTGGAGTCCAAAATATGTACCTCTTGCTTTGCCGTTTTCAGTAATGAGTTGTTTGTTCTGGTTGCTAGCTGCTTTAATTTGGAAGCATATGTTTATAGGACAGAAAATTTGCACTTCTTTTTTATTACAAAGTTTATATGGTCAATATCTCAATATCTTTTTGTCACATTTGATCACATTATACTCTTAAATTAACATGATAATATTGTGGCTTTCATTGTAGTTGAATTTGTCATCTTCTATAGTTATTTATTTTGTGATCATTAACTTTTTTTTCTTTCTTTTTTGTGTATGATTGTAAATATTTGTGCAGATTATTGACCTGGCAACCCTGACTGGAGCCTGCATAGTTGCTCTTGGGCCCTCAATAGCAGGTACCAACTGATCTAGTTTTAGGAATGTATTTTACCTTTCTTGGTTGGCGGCGTTCTATTCTTTCTTTTGGTTTGTATTATGTGCATTCTCAGTGAAACTTGATGTTACAAGATATGTATATACCAGTGGAGTGTTGCAGGCTGTTACACATGGGTTTTTACATCATTCTTAAAGTTTTCAACACCTTTCGGATTTTGGTTGGTCAATTTCTCTCACTTTTTTCTTTTGAAATATTAACTTACTGAAACATTTTTTGTACAGGTGTTTTCACACCCAGTGATGATTTGGCCAAGGAGGTCTTTACAGCGGCAGAATCAAGTGGAGAGAAACTATGGAGGATGCCCCTAGAGGAAAGTTACTGGGAGAACATGAAGTCAGGAGTAGCGGATATGGTCAATACTGGTGGACGCCAAGGTGGTGCTATCACAGCTGCTCTGTTTTTGAAACAGGTACTTTTGCTCACATCAAATTGTTCTGTCCAAGTCCGTAGATTTTTATCTTCATCTGTGAACTTTTGAGCACATCTGTTTTGAAAATGTTTTCAGTTCATGTTGTAAGTGATCATGTGCGCAAAGATATTTGAACTGACCTACTTTTAAGATTTTAGTTTTTTTTCATATCTCTAAGAGCTAGACTGTCACTCTTAGAGAACAGCTGATCTCTGTTCTGTAAACTGAAAGTGCTTTTAATTGTGATGTTGCAGTTTGTTGATGAGAAGATTCAATGGATGCACATTGACATGGCTGGTCCTGTCTGGAACGAGAAGAAGCGGACGGCCACCGGGTTTGGCATTGCAACCCTTGTGGAGTGGGTATTGCAAAACTCTTCTTAGATACAAAGTGGTCCAAATATGTACTGTCAAAGCTACAAGATGGTGAAAAATTCGAGAGATGGAGGAAATGTTGGCCAAATGGGCTTTGTGCTGTTAGTTTTTGCATTCCTGAATAAAAGTCTACAGGGGAAAATTGGAGAAGTGATATTCTGAGGCATGGTTTGGTTTTGATCTATGTAACCAAAATGGCTTCTTGTTTAAAGTTGGTTCCAAAATCCAGAGATCTGTAAGTTTGTTGTTATTCCAATAGAACTTTTCTCTTGCAGTTGAAAAAAAGATCGTTGTTACCAATTAATAGAAAAGACAAGCTTCAGTCTTAAAGCTCTACCTATAAGAGTTTACTGTCTTTTTTTTTCCGTTTTTGCCAGTTATAAGAGCTGTACTGTTATGATGACTAATTCAGGTAACGTACACACACACGCCTGTCTTTTTGGCCACGTACGTCAATGTCTTTGCGGTCAAATTTCCAATCAAATTCACCAAAGAGAAGAATGACTTTTTAAGTCTTTAATCGAGTGACAAGTGACGGCTTCAGTCTTAAAGCTCTACCCATAAAGCTGCTCACATCACTGCTACGGGATTTTAACCGTTCTCATATCATAGCATGTTTTTCAATTAGAGGACGGACTAAGTGTGTCAAAGTATCGCTCCTGATATGTGCATGTTTTTTTTTTTAAATAAAATTTAAGCGTTTGATCGTTTAAATCTAACGGTCAGATTTATTCCAACGAAATTAAAATAAAATTGTGTTTAGTAGAAATCTAAGTAGGCGTCATGTTAGACTTTTAAAGTAATTCTGGGTTACGGATGAAAAAATTGAAAGATTAAAAACTATAGATTTTAATAAAATAATAATAAAAATACTAAATATGCATCTTATAGAATAATTTTAGAGACTATGAATTATGAGTAGCCTAAGAGTTTACTGTCTTTTTTTTTCGTTTTTTTGCCAGTTATTAGAGCTGTAGTGTTATGATGACTAATTCAGGTAACATACACACACCTGTCTTTTTGGCCACGTACGTCAATGACTTTGCGGTCAAATTTCCAATCAAATTAACTAAAGAGAAGAATGACTTTCTAAATCTTTAATCCAAGTTTATTCAACTTAACTTGAAACGCACAAAGTCTTCTGAGTCCCATTCTTGCACTAGCTTCCATCTCTTCCGCCTGCATTTACCTCAGTTAAGGTTAGTATCTCTCTTTCTCTCTAGATTAATTGCAAATCCATAATAAAACTTGATTACTTGCAGTAATATATTGACAATATATCTTGGTATTTGCTTGTGCTAAATTACACAAAGAGGTTGTAGATTTCTCAGATTATATATTGTAATACCCACAGAGCATACAATTAAAAGGACAGAGTGAAGCATATCATAAACTATTGGCTGGATTCCATCCTTCTTTCTTAAACTTCATTGTAAAGTTATTTAATTGATTAGTCCCTACGGTCTAGTGACAATAATGTTTTCATCCCTCGGATAAGAAGCCAAAAGCTAGATCTGATGAATCTACCACAACCCCTCCATGAAATAGTCAGGCCAACGTTGTATCTTCATCAAACTCATCTAGAATCCACACCAATCATCTTCATTAATATTTTTTTAAAATGTTCATATGAAAAACCACCAAAAAGATTGTTGAGCAATATTTTCAGTTTACTGGTCATTGATATGGCTCACGTTGTTAATTTTAGTGCTTGGTTGACTTGTACATATTAATCTTCTCTCTTACATTAATCAGTATCATGATGTTAAAGAACTGAGGTATTAGCTCCTCTTTCTTGCTTGAAAATCAGACACGACCTGTACACAAAGCAGGAACAATCAAATAAAAATGACAGAAAGTGTGGTGTACTTCTTGGTGAAAAGGATTGGAGACTTCCTTGTTGAAGAGATCAGGTTACTAAGCAATGTACGAGAGGAAGTAGAGTTTGTTAGAGATGAACTAGAGCGTGTGACAGCTTTCTTAAGGATGGCAGACATGAAGGAAGAAAGTAATCCTCAAGTTCAAGTTTTGGTGAAGCAAGTCAGAGACGTTGCTTTTGACATAGAAGATATTCTTGATGACTTCCAGCATCATCTGGTGCAAGATCAAAGAAAAGGTTTCCTTTTCAAGGTAACGGGCAGCGTTAAAAAACTGAATCATCGTAATCAAATCGCATCTCAGATTCAACAAATAAAGTCCAGAATCATAGCCATTTCTAAAGGGCATCTTAGATATAAAGATGTCCTGGATCACAAATCAGAGTCTAACATTATGATTAGGACTGTACTACACGAACGTAGAGGGGACGCGGTCTTATTAGATGAAGATGAATTGGTTGGCATTGATAGTCCAAAAAGTCAATTGCTCAACTGGCTACTGGATGAACCGGCATTCAGTCATTTCGGTGGTTGGCATGGGAGGATTGGGGAAGACAACCTTAGTGAAGAATGTGTACAATGATGATGCAGCAAAGAGACAATTCCAATGTCGAGCTTGGATCACCGTTTCAAAATCATTTGAGATTGAGCAACTTTTAAAAGACCTAATAGTTCAACTTTTTAGAGCAGCCATGCAACCATTCCCTCAACGCTTTGAAACAATGAAAAGCCAAGAGCTAAAAGAAATACTCAAACTGTTCATCCAAGAGGGTAGGTCCTTAATTGTTCTCGATGATGTCTGGGATATAGAGGCATGGGATGCAATTAAGTATGCATTTCCTCGAAGCAAAAATGGTAATAGATTGATGCTAACAACGCGGAACAACGAAGTTGCCAATGCTTCTTGCGCAGAATTTAAAGGTAAAACATATTACCTAAAGCCTCTCTCTTTTGAAATGTCTTGGGAACTATTTTGCAAGAAGACATTTCAAGAGCAGGAATGCCCTCCATATTTGGTGAGCATTGCTCAAACTATATTGGAAAGATGCAAGGGACTGCCACTTGCCATCGTAGCCATCAGCGGTGTACTGGCAAGCAAGAAACAAGGCAATGCAAATGAATGGGATAGGGTGAATCGAAATATAGGCTTCATGTTGTGGGAAAATAAACTCCAGTGTGTGTCAAGCATGTTGTTGCTCAGTCATTATGTCTTACCTTTCTATCTAAAATCTTGCTTGTTGTACATGAGCATGCTACCAGAAGATTATGAAATTACAAGCCACAGATTGTATGGACAATGGATTGCTGAAGGATTTGTGGAACAGAGGGATGGGATGACAAAACATGAGGTTGCCGAAAATTACCTGATGGAGCTTAATGCTAGAAGTTTGATCCAAGTAGCTCTAATATTTTCAAAAGGTAGGCCTGAAGTATGCAGCATTCATGACTTATTGCGGGAGGTTTTACTGTCCAAGTTAAAAGATCATAAATTTGGAATTGTTGTCAATGAAAAGCATACAAGATGGCATGAAAGAATGCGGCGACTTTCATTTCATAAGACTTTGGGAGAAATACAAGAAAAAAAGCAAATCTCAGGGCTTCGATCTTTGCTTGTGTTCGGTGCATTAGACTTTCCAATAAAATCGTTTCGAAGCAGTCTTAGAATGCTCCGAGTATTAGACTTGGAAGGAAACAAGAACTTGGATGTATTTCCAAAGGAGATCACTAGTTTGTGGCACTTGAGATTTCTGAACTTGAATTACACTAATGTGAGAGAAATTCCATCATCAATTGGTAAACTTCGGAATTTGGAAACATTGCTGCTTGAAGGAACATATGTTAGCAGCTTACCAACTACGATCGTAAATCTTCAAGGCCTGTTACATCTATCAGTGTATAGAACCAACGAGACATCCAATGTTGAATGTACTATACCTCTCGTATGTGGGT
Organism: Flueggea neowawraea; assembly: GCA_948243855.1. NCBI lineage: Eukaryota > Viridiplantae > Streptophyta > Magnoliopsida > Malpighiales > Phyllanthaceae > Flueggea > Flueggea neowawraea. The sequence goes on along the minus strand of CAODLS010215388.1, from coordinate 11,322 downwards.
TTAGAGGTATTTCTGGCATAGGAAGGTTGAAATTTTTAACATTTCTTTTTTTTATGGAGGTGAATGGTGAAAATGGTATGATCGAAGAGATAGGGAGATTGAAGCAATTAAGGAGATTAGGGATTGTGAACTTGAAAAGAGAAGATGGCGCTGCATTATGCTCCTCTGTCGAAAAACTTACTAATCTTCGTTTCTTTGCTGTGGACTCAGGCGAAGATGTTATTGATTTACAGTATCTGTCCATGCCTCCTCAATTTCTCCAACGTCTATATCTTTGTGGACATCTAGAGAAGTTACCAAGCTGCATAACGTTACTTTGTAATTTAACGCAGTTGAAATTAATAAAGAGCCGATTGAGAAAAACCGAAAGTGTGTTGGAGCCTATTCAAGGCTTGCCAAATTTAGAGATGCTTTGCCTTCAAGAAGCTTTTGATGACGAGGAGTTGCGTTTTAAGGCAGGCGGATTTCAGAAGCTAAAGGAATTATGGGTTATGCGTTCACAAGCCCTGAGACATGTTCAAGTGCAGATGAATGGGATGCCTAGTCTGCAAAAAATGGTTTTCTCCAACTGTCCTAGTTTGGAGAATGTCCCATTGGGCATTGAAGATCTTAGAAAGCTTAAGTATCTCGAGTTTGCGAATGTTTCGGACAAATTGATCGACCGAATTGATAAGGCCAAAGGAGGTGAGGATTTTTTAAGATTGCAGCATATTCTGGAAGTTCGTATCTTCTACATCCGAGAGGGAGGTTGGCATCAATATCCTTTGTCAACAAATTGATATTTCTATGTTCTTCCTAGGTAACCAAACCTCCTTTCTCCAAGTTCAGGTCCTGCGTTTATTTTTCTATTATAATCAATTTCTCTCTGTATGCTTTATGAGTAAGACAATGATTTGTTTATTTTAATAATTTGGCGGAAATGTTATGATCAACACAAATATTTGGCCCTTAATTATTTGTTTTGATGTTGCAGTAGTTCTTTGTGGTGGTCATTCTGGAGGGTGAAAAATAAGCTGCAAAGTTCTAGCTAAAATGTAATCTGCAGGCTAGTCATCTGGGTTTTGTCCCATAATTTGAGTCGCGGGACTCCGTTTGTAAAAGGTTGGAACTTGAGAAATATGGCTACAACTTTTGTGAAGAAGCGAGCCTATCTAGTCCAGAATCAAAGTTGAAGTTGGAATAAGGAATCTTGAAGAATCTTAATCAACTTTGTGAAGACATTCATGTCTCCTATGTTTGTACATTTTGTCAACAAATTGATATTTGTGTCTTTCCGTGGTAGGAGGTAGTCTAATGGCTGGTTCTCTTATTTCAAGTTCTTGTTATCTATTGTGGTGTGTGAAATTTGTAACCAAACCTTGCATCCCTTCTTTCTCCAAGTTTTGGTCCTGCAATTTCTTTTCTACTTGTCTCTGTATTTTCTTATTAATTAGTGCATCAATAGTTTGTTTAATTTAGTAGTTTGGTGCAAGAATTTGTTTGTTCTTGAAGGAAATAAAGTAGCAGCAGATGCAAACAGAGAATGAACAAAAGGACTGATATATTATTTCATCTGTCAAAGTTGTTTAAACACATATGCTCAGAACTAAAACTTGAGAAAAACATGGAAACACAAAGCAAAAATGTGCAAAATATCAGGAACCACAACTCAGTAAGTGGATTCCTAAAAGACAGCAACAACTACCAGAAAAATAGCAACAACTAAGCTAAAGACTTGGTCTTCAAAGCTGAACATGTTCTGGAGCACATCTTCAACAGCAGTCCTAACAGCTTCTAAGGCACAATTCTCACACTCCTCCTTGGCTTTGAAACTGCAAGATCCCACTTTTTGGTTTTTTGGAATATCCAGCTACTCAATTTTGCAGTGGACCAAGGAAACTGCAAGATCCCACTTTTATACCAAGACTTGGTCTTCCAAGTCCCATTCTTCCACCAACTTCTATCTCGGCCGCCTGCATTTACCTCAGTTAAGGTCAGTATCTCTCTTTCTCTCTAGATTAATTGCAAATCCATAATAAAACTTGATTAATTGCAGTAATATTTTGGGAATATATCTTGGTATTTGCCTGTGCTAAATTACACAAAGAGGTTGTAGATTTCTCAGATTATATATTGTAATACCCACAGAGCATACAATTAAAAGGACAGAGTGAAGCATATCATAAACTATTGGCTGGATTCCATCCTTCTCGTTCTTAAACTTCATTATAAAGTTATTTAATTGATTAGTCCCTACGGTCTAGTGACAATAATGTTTTCATCCCTCGGGTAAGAAGCCAAAAACTAGATCTGATGAATCTACCACAACCCCACCATGAAATAGTCAAGCCAACGTTGTATCTTCATCAAACTCATCTAGAATCCATACCAATCATCTTCATTAATAATTTTTTAAATGTTCATTTGAAAAACCACCAAAAAGATTGTTGAGCAATATTTTCAGTTTACTGGTCATTGATATGGCTCACGCTATACAATATAGCAAAATATTAATAGAGTTATAAAATCATCAGAGTTATCCCAAACTACAACAGTGTAACCCAATACCCCAAAAGTATTCAAATGTGGAGCTCTATGACATAGCAAAGTAGAGTCCCGAACGAGGGCACTCACAATAGCGAAAAGTGCCTCACTAGGTCCGAGAGGTGGATCAGATACTGAGTGTCCAAAATGTCACCTGTGAACAAAGGTTAACATAGACAACAGAAGAAAAAAGGGTAAGAATCCCTAGTGAGGAAACAACACGTCAAACCGCCTCATACATATCTCACAAAGACTGGTTTGAAATCCTTTTTCAAAATACCACACACATATATAGATACCATATAGTATACACACTATCTAGTTAATACATTTGCTGAAAATCATTTTACCAAAACGTTCGCATTCATATCATACCATATGCATTCAGGCAATATATACATATACTTGTGATTTCATATTACGGGACCATGAAATATTTCCTTATCCATATAGCAGTGTGAACTCCGCCACCTGACTGCTCATAAAAGCGTGTATCTGGCCTAGATACATGATCACCCCATTACATCGGTAACTAGAGCCATAACATACAATGGTATACCAAATACTACATACTCCGTAGTAGGGTGATAACATACAATGGTACACCAAAGACTACATACAATAGGGTGATAACATACAATGGTATAGCAAAGACTACATACTCCGTAGTAGGGTGATAACATACAATGGTCTACCAAAGACTACATACTCCGTAGTAGGGTGATAACATGCAATGGTATACCAAAGACTACATACTCCGTAGTAGGGTGTCTCCACATTCTGTGTGATACATAATATTTCACATACAATCATACAACATACTTTCCTTTATTGCCTCATTTACAAAGTACTCTTTGTATATTTATACCAATATACACTTTATTTTCCATAGCAAAACGTTAGTTAATAATAATCACATATCCAGATTATTAATTAACCCAATACTTATTAGTCAAATTTATGTCATAGCTAGACATATAAAAAATGGCATACTTAATTTTGAAGACACAACCTATGTGTCTAAAGCTGCTATTTCACTCACCTGGTTCCCAAAGCTGAGGATCCAGTCAAATACCACTAGCGGGTGGCTACTCCTGCTGGCAGACACATTGAGCTGTACAGATACAAACATAGCAAATATCAATATGTGGTATTGTGGCGGTAACGATGTATGACATGCAATGCAAATGTATACCCTAAGAGTCATTGAAAATATATCGAGAGTGAATCCATCATCCTCGACCCAAAATATTCAATCCACGTAAAATTACAATTTGGTCTCCGACCAGTGTAAAATTATGTTTTAGTCCCTGAGACATGACAAATTACAAAACAGTCCTTGAAGACTGTCGGGGTTACTGACTGGACATCCATAAGTCAGAATCTCAAAATTCTATCTCGAACTTTCAAAAATCGCGATTTATGAAACGTCACGATTTAGTCCCTCAGAACCACGGTTTACTCGAGTTAGTCAAAGGCTAGCTCGAGTTGAACATGGTCCAATTTACTCGAGTTAGTCATGAAATAACTCGAGTAAATCTTGGGCTATTTTACTCAAGTTAGTCATAAAATAACTCGAGTAAATCTTGGGCAGTTTTACTCGAGTTAGTCATCAAATAACTTGAGTAAATCCTGGATTAACTTACTCGAGTTGACCAAAATGCTTACTCGAGTAAGTCACTTACCCAGATTACCCAATACGATCAATCACTCAAAGCAATTGATGAAAACCATTACAAAATGCATACAGAGACTCTAATCAACTTCCTAAATACGAATCCACACTCAAACCCAGCCAAACAACTAGGAATCACCCGAAATCGCCCAAAACCGAAGTGATTCATACCCATTTTATTCCAAAACCCTAATATGCACATTCTCGCAGAAATCATAAAGAAATAAAGGGTTAGAAACTCAATCTTACCTCAAGAGACCCAAAGCAAGTGTTGAGGAACACTTGAGAGAGTTTGAGAGCTGTTGGACAGAGAGAAGTGGAGCAAATGATCGGATTCAGGTAGGTTGGGCTTCTTAAAGACGAAGAACACTGAAATGCATCGTTCCACTTCTGCACATATAACTCAAGTTATACAAGGGTTAACTCGAGTTATATGGACTTCGATTTACTCGAGTTATAGTTCTAGAGAACTCGAGTTGTATAGGGGTTACATAACTCGAGTTATCTCTCTCACTAACTCGAGTTATCCACTCTCAAAATTCGCTACTATCAAGATTCCACAATCGCGACCCGCACATGCTCATCCTGATAGAGCATCAACGACCATCACTATAGGAAATATAGCTAAAACGAGCGGGATATTACAAAAATACACCAGTGTCACCTCCATCGACCAACAAGATCCAATACATATATCCCCAAAATCAAACAACTAGATTGACACCAAAACAACACAATAAATCAGATCAGAGACAAAAACGTTCAGATCTACGCCGTGCGACACAAGAATAGCCAATCTCACTGGCGAAAGACGGAGGAAAGAGCTGAAGGCTGACAACATGAATGAGAGAGAGTAGATTGAAGACCCCCAAAGAGGAAGAGAGAGGTCGACGATTGAGAGATGGAGAGAATGAAAGAAAAGAGACAAAGAGAGGAGGTTGGTCAGACGGACGCAGAGATTGACTAACAAAAAGGGAGAGACGCCGACGGAGATCAATCGACGAAGAGGAGGGAGAGGAAGAGAGATCAAGAGAGTGAGTCGAGCAGACGGAGAAGAGAGAGCGAGGAGGCAAGGCCGAAACAAATGGGGGAGAGAGAAAAGAGAGGAAAATGGCAGTAAAAATGGAGGCAGACAGAAGAGAGAGAGAGAGAGGGAGAGGGAGTGCAGAATAATAGAGAGAGAAAAAAAATCAACATGGGCAATAAAGGAGAGAGAAAATGGAAAAGGAGAGTGATTGAAAATCTGTTCGGATTAAGAATTACATCCGTTCAAAATGTTAAAATGAGGTCTCCAATTAAGAAAAAAGGTGTTGGCTCTGTTCGTTTAAAATAAGGTGGGGGTTAGGAGAGGTGATTCTATTATTGTTGGAAATGATGCTTGGTTGAGTGATTGCTCTAATCCTTTCATTTCCACTAATTTGAATCCTATTATTAGGCATGCTCAGGTTTCTGATTTTATTATTGATGGTGGATGGGATGTACAAAAAGTTCTTGACACTTTTAACCTGAGAGATTGTGACTTAATTTTAAGAATTCCTTTGAGCAATGCTAAACCTGATGACAAAGTTTTCTGGCCACTTGGGAAGAATGGTAATTACTATGTTAGATCATCTTGTAGGCTTCTTGTTGGACAGTTTAATGGTTCTGCTAATGCTAATGAGAGTGTGTGGAGAAAAATGTGGAAGCTAAAGATTCCTAAAAATGTGAGAAATCTCTTGTGGAGACTGACTAGAAATGTTGTCCCTTCTAAAACCAAGATGGCAGAGAGAATGGTGAATGTCGGCACTACTTGTGATGTTTGTACATTGGAGTTTGAAACTATTTTACATTGTTTTCGTGATTGCCCTTTCGCTCGAATGGCTTGGATTACTGCTGGCCTCAGAATCTCTAGTAAGAGGGTGATTATTTTTACAATTGGTTTAATAATGTGATTATGGGCGCGACGGCGGCTGAGGTGGATTGGTTTGTGTGGCTTTGCTAGGCTATTTGGAAACATCGGAATGAGGTTGGGTGGTAGAATAAATTTAAAAGCCCGAAGGTTATAGTTAGAGTCTGCTCTCTAAAGAAGTTTGAATGAGATACTATTTCTGGTGGTAATCACTCAGATCCTAGTGATGTTGGATCTGTTGAGCTCTCTAATGCTGCAATTCCCTCTCTTACTTCTGGTGTTTTATACAATGCTAGTACTGATATTGCTTGTTTTGAGGAGTGGAGGATGACCACCTTTAGTGGTGTTTTCACCAATTTTGATGGTGTTGTGCGTGCTTTCTTCACTAAGTGTCTTCCCTTCCTTTTGGAACCTTCACATGCCGAGATTCTATGTTTGCGAGAAATTTTGAGCTGGATTAAAGACTTTGGCTTAGCGAATGTTGTGGTGTCCTCTGATTCTTTGCTTGCAGTTTCTATAATTTATGACATTGATCCTGATGATTCTTATCTTGGGATAATTTCTCTAGATTGCAATTCTATGTTAAATTACTTGCCTAATGTTTCTGTTAGTTATTGTTGTAGATCTTCAAATTTTTTTTGCTCATAATTTAGCAAAAGCTGCTCTATATCTCCCCGATTATCGTGTATGGGAATGACCTTTTGATTTTATTTCTACTTCTGTGATGTATGCCATTTCTTATAATCAATGAAATTTTTCATTCCAGTTCCAAAAAAATAAATAAAAGCTGTAAAATATGGTGTATAAGATAATTACCCCTATTGACTTCAATATTGTTGTGATGGGCCCAACATGGAGACTTCTGATATATTGGCTGAGATATATCAGAAGTGTTAGTTTTGTACCCTAGTCTAATCATTAATATACATTGTCATTACATTTTTTATTTAATAAAGAAGCATTTCATTTTATACCTATGAAATATTATATTGTTTATGACAATAAAACTTTCATGAATAGTTTATTCTTCCTTATGTCATCAAGTGTGTGACTTGATAGTAAAACCATAAGGTAAAAAGAATACTATTCTAAAGGTCCCTAATCGATTGTTATCATGGGAATGATAACAAGCCAAGATTAGTATGTTGCTAAGAGGATAATCACGTTTTACTAATTATGGATATGAGATATCACTTAGAACATAGATACATGTTAGGGTATTGGACTAGCCCGCTATGAAAGCACTTTATGGATCAATGTCAAAAGTAGCTTTCATACAGTGGTGATGTTTGAGTTCTCTGACTGAAACTCACTATCGACTCCTACATGAGGAATCACATGTTTTGACTTAGTCAAATGTTATCCGTAACAGGGTAACAATAAAGACTATGATTGGATATGCCATGAATCTTGTAGAGGAGTGATGGTGAGAGTGATGGATTGTTCCTCTTATGAAGAGTGATATCTTTAGGCCACTTGATGAGTAGAATTGATGGAATGTATGGATACTCAAATGAATTGATAAAAGGGTTTATCAATGTCATTTGTATATCAATCTACTTGGGATCAAGAAACACATTAATTAATATAAGGTTGGCATGTGACCATGCCTTATACTTAATATAGATATCGTGAGACAAAAGGACTAAATATCAAACTGTGAAAGGTTAACTCGAATCACTAATACCACTAGTTTTGGGTTTCCATAATGTATTACAAGATAACACTTATGGACTTTGGGCCCAAGTATTTGGGACGAGGCATATTGCCAATTTCGAGTGGGCTTATTGGGTCACACACTAAAACGAATTGGATTGGATTACAAATGTTCTCTCTTTTGATAGTTAAATTATTGAGATAATTAATTTGATTAATTATTAATAATTCAGGATTTTATAATTTATATCTTATTTATGATATAAGATATAATCCATTAATATAATGGGCTTTTAATTTAATTCACTTATTAATATTGTTTTGGGTTTATTTATGTTTGACATAAATTAGGCCCATAGATATTAATAATAGAGTGATTTGTTTAATGATAGTGTTTAACATAATAAAACCCTAGGAGAAATTCGATCACCACTCCTATTTTTTAAGAGTTCTTATTCTTGTGTGAAAAGAAGAGGCAAACCCTAGTTTGACTAGAAGAAATTCGGCCCTCTCTCTCCTAAACAAGAGGGGCCGAATTCTTGCTTGAACAAGAAAGAAAATTCGGCCTCTCTTCCTTGAGAATGAAGGGTCGAATCCTTGTAAGACAAGGAAAGGGATTTTGGCACCAATTTGAGAAGAAATTCAGCACACTGTCTCTCCTAAATTGGTATGGCCGAATTCTTCTTAAACAAGGAAGGGTTTTTGCCAACCCTAGTGCACATATTTAGGTTTTCTCATATGCCTATAAATAGGAGCACACCCTAGTCTTGTTTCTCATGGCAATGGCAAACCCGAATTTGTGAGTGTCACAAACAAAGAGAGAAAATTATTTATGAGAATTAGAATAGTGATTCTAAGTGCTAGTACACATCATCCATCCAAAGGAGTTCATTCATGTGGATACCATTGATCACGTTCGCGCAAAGGCAACGTGGTTGATAGGGTTTCGAGTTTATACTAAAAGTTACATCAACAATTCATTTGTTCATACAATCAAGCTTTGGTTTTTCAAGGTAAAACCCTAACCCTAATCATTTATGTTGATGTGCATGGATCCTTGGTGGAATTCTAGAATAATTTTTTTTGTTATTTCTGCTGCGTTATCCTTTATATGAATGTCATATTTAGTTATGAATTCCAACAAGAAGGCCTTTGGAAGGTTTGAGAATTTCAAGGACGAAATTACGGCCTATATACTTTTAAAATTCAAAATTATATTTATATGTCAAAAAATTGTAGTTTTCAGTATTTTCTACACTTTACATTTTATATGCAAAATTTTAGGTTGTAATCAGAAAAAAAAACAACAACTTAAAAACGACCAAAAAAAACTAAAAAAATCCCCAATTTTTTGTTGTTTTTCATAATATAAATTGGGTAGTTTTTTTTTTTGCTTTTGGTTGTTTTTTTTTAGTCTCAGTTTTACCATATAAGATGTAAAATATACCTACAAAATGTAAAGTGTAAGACAATTTTGAAAACCATAATTTTGGAACCTAATTTTGTATTTTTTATTTTCAAAAGATTTTTATGTAATTAGCCGAATTTTAAGTCAACTCAAGCTTACTCAATATTTTTTCGCTTAGCCCTCTTTTTTTTGTTAGAATATATACAAACTTCATTGTCAAAAGGATGTATACAACTGTAGAACAAAAATCAAAACAAACCTAGAGTTTCTCCTATTCTATCGATCGCAATCGAGACAACACACCTCATATATCTCAAATCGCCCACCGAGCTCACAACTCACCATGTGCCCCGAGAGATGGGCGACTCAAGATAAAGAGGTATCCATAACCTGTATAGTTGTAAGATCAAAATTAGAGCTACCAAAAAATACAAATAATAAACTAAAAAAAACAAAACCTAGAACTCCAGCCATTCATTAGCATCATAAAATCTCTCTCTCACACTACCCAGAATTCTTCACATTAGTCTTTCGTGGCTGGAAGTATCATTTTGGAAGACCGTTCCATTCTTCTCCCTCCAGATCCAGTACACAGTTGAGTTAAAGAGGACACGCCACACTTGACTGCGCCGACTTTTACCGGTAGTCTTCCTAGTAAACCAACTAATTTCTCGCCTCCATGCTAACCCCCCTCTCTCAATTCGGCTCACGTGCAACACCTCTTCCCATACTCTGCTAACAACAAGGCAAGCAAAAAATATGTGATCAATATGTTCAGGGGAAGAAGCACATACCACACAGGTGTCATCTGAAGTCAACCCCCATTTCACAAGTCTAGTCTTTACATCAAGCTTTTTTTGGATTTCCAAGTAAACAATGAAGCTATGTTTAGGAATAGACCCCTTATCCCACACCAAATTACTCCAAGTAACCTGTGGGTATTTAACTATTAGTTCCTGCCAAGCACTTTTAGTGGTGAAGCCCCCATTAACTAACAGTTTCCACTTGATTAGATTAGGCTGAGACTCGTTAGGACTGATTTGTTGGACTTCATTCCAAGCTTGATCTGTGAGCATATCAATAGGTTCGGGTAACAATTATCTCCCTCGTCTCCAAACATCTGTGATTCTAGCTACCTTAGGGACATCCGCCTCCCTGATTTGTAGGGTAGGGAATAGGTCTTCTAAGGCCTGTCCCTGCACCCAAGGATCAAACCAAAACAATAAATCACTATCTTTCCCAGCCCGATAAGAAAATAAATTCTTATATTCTGCTCTCAATTTTAGCAATTATCGCCAACTCCAACTACAATAAGGAGGTTTAACAACCCCCCAAAAGGATAATCTTTTTTGCTTAATTTTGGAGATCCATTTTGCCCACAAAGAGCTTTTGATCGCTACTAGCACCCAAATCCATTTGCCAACTGCTGCTTTATTCCAAACGTTTAAGTCTTTGATTCCCTATCCTCCTTCAACTTTAGGTTTATAGACAGTTTCCCATGCAACATTCCCACCATTCTTAGTATTACTCATTCCATACAATAAAAAACTCTGGCATTTTTTTATCAATTTCAGAGATAACATGTAATATTCCATACTTTCCGATCATGATTCCTATAGTTTTCAAATAGGACATGGAAGATTTTTGGGAATACCAGTGGATGGTGTATGATGTATATGATGAAATCATGTTAGGTTGGATGTTGTTAAGTGTTAGAAATGATCCGGAACGAGTTCGATAACAAGAGAAATCAAGAAAGGAGGAATCAAACATTTAACGTTCGTAGTCATAAGAACAACGCACGTTATGAAAGACTAACGTACGTAAGACTCAGGCTAACGTATGTTAGGTACTGTTTTCGCAGCATACGTGTTTTTAGCGATTGACGTACGTGTGCTGGGTTTTCATGATGATTCACGTACGTGAGATGAACAGTGACGTACGTGAGGTTGGGCCTGGTGCATCCAGAATTGATTTTGAGCCCCGATAATGTACGTGAGATGTTCATACACGTACATGAGGGTACCCTAATGTACGTGAAACATAGATTCACGTACATGAGGTGTGTTTCAGACGCCTTTAAAGCATCGAACAAACCTGATTTCCTCATTTTCTACACTCATAACTCACTCAAAACTCTCTCAAATTGTCTGTGACTTCAGGGCTTGGTTC
>CAODLS010215365.1:0-28380 GCA_948243855.1 Flueggea neowawraea | reverse complement strand
TCTACTTGAGATCAAGAAACATGCTAAGCAATATAAGGTTAACATGTGACTATGCCTTATGCTTAGATGAGATATCGTGTGACAAACTAAATATCAAACTGTGAAAGATTAACTCGAATCATCAAATACCACTCGATTTTTTATTGCCATAATGTATTACTAGATACCGCTGATGGACTTTGGGCCTAAGTTTTGGGACAAGACCCATTGCTAATTTTGATTAGGCCTATTGGGTCACACACAAGAACGATTTGGATTGGTTCACAAATATTCTCTCTCATGGTGATTAAATTATTAAGATGATTAATTTGATTAGTCATTAATAATTTTGGGTTTTATGATTTAGATCATAAATAATGTAATGGGCTTTTAATATTGCCTCTTATAATTGTTTTGGGTATAAATTATGTGTGACATAATTTGGGCCCATGTAAATTAGTAAAGGAGTAATTAATTAGTGATAATGTATCAATTAATTAAAGCCCAAAACATTATGTAAAGTCATTGAAAAATTCGGCAATGACAAGGAAGGTTAAAAGTTTGACTAGGTCAAAAGTTGACTAAGTCTTACTTAATCCTCTTGATTAGGGATACCTAATCTAGAAAGGATTTGTAGTCCTTTTGTGACAAAGATTTCTAACCCTATTTTAATTAACAATTCAGTTATGTTTAAGTCTTAATTAAGAATTATTTTCTTGTGGGACAAGTAATACAATTCGGCTAGGGTTTTCTTGTGGTTTTGGTTTGCACACTCCTAATCAAATTAGGAGATCTCATCCTTGTGGGACATGGAGAATTTCGGCTGCCCTTATGTACATATTAGAGTTTCTTTTCTTCTATAAAATACAGAGATGGCAGAATTTATTCTCTTCCTTAAGGCAAGAGGCCGAATTAGTGTGTGCACCAAAAGAGAGAAAAACAGTATTTGTGTAAGAAAGAATAGAGATTCTTCGTGCTAGTACACATTGCCATTCCAAGTGAGTGAGTTCGTGTGGATATCTTTAGGCACGTTCGCGCAAAGGCAACGTGAGAGAAAGAGTTTCGAGCTTTATACTAAAAACTAAATCAACACTCCATTCGATCATACGCTCTAGCATTCGATTTTAAGGTAAAATATGCTAACTCTAATCGTGTATGTCGGTATGCATGGATCCTTGGTGGAATTTTAGATGTAAAACTTTATTATTTCTGCTGTCATATATGCTTATGAATGTCATAAACTTAGTTACGAATTCCAACATAGGGTTCGACGACCTCTCCAAAAGAGAAAAAGAAAATTATGTTTTGCTTCTTCTCTTCATATCCAAATTTCTCAAGGCAATAATATAGTTGTTTTAGTGCTAGCACACATTAGCCTAACCAACAATCTTGTGTGTGTGTATGTGAGAGAGAGAGTAGAGGAGAGTCGTCTTTTGGCAGTCCCTCTGTCAATTGCATTCGGCATAAACAAAGGAGGAAGGAGGAAGCAATTCGGCCAGCCTTGGTTTTGGAGAAAATCAATTCGGCAAAAAATTTGAGGTACATATATTCGGCCACCTTAATCTAATTATGATTACATACAGTGTTCCTAGGATGTTTCTTGTGTGATATTTTGTTATTTTCCGCTGCGCATATTAAATGTTTATTCGCATAAGAAACCTAACATACCTTTATTTAACTCACATTTTTTTAAAAAAATGTATGTTTTACTGTTTTAAGAAAATAAGTCTTTATTTAAAAAAAAGTATAAAAATTAAATTAAATTAAATTTTTAATTTAAATATTTTTTTATCCGCATGTTGAAACTTTAAACAATAAATCGAAATGGAGGGAGTACATGTTTATTTTTTTCTCTAATTAATTCACAATTTTGGAATCTTAAGCAAAGCTGGGCTTACTTGAAATAGCAACAAAATAAAATTGCAGTGTTGGTTAGCAAAATTATACTTTTGGCGTTGGTGGAGCGTATAAAATTATAGTGTAATCATTTCTGTCTTAAATTATGGCGTACAAAATTATACTTTAGGTGTTGGTGGAGCGGATAAAATTATAGTATACTCATTACGGGCTGTAAGCTTGTAGCGCTATTTAAAGACGCGTATGTTCATAATTTTGTAATTTGTGACCTCTTAATAATTTACATAGGTCCCAATTATATCACACATAACTTATACCCAAAACATTATAAGAGATAATATTAAAAACCCATTACATTATTTATGATCTAAATCATAAAATTCTAAATTATTAATGATTAATCAAATTAATCATACTAATAATTTAATTACTATGAGAGAGAATATTTGTGAACCAATGTACATCGTTTTTGTGTATGACCCAATAGGCCCACTCGAAATTGGCAATGAGTCTCGTCCCAAAACTTGGCCCCAAAGTCCATAAGTGGTATCTAGTAATACATTATGGCAATCCAAAATCGAGTGATATTCGATGATTCGAGTTAACCTTTCACCGTTTGATATTCAATCCTTTTGTCACACGATATCTCTATTAAGCATAAGGTATGGAAACATGTCAACCTTATATAGCTCAATCTGTTTCTTGATCCCAAGTAGATTGATATGACAAATGACATTGATAAACTCTTACATCAATTCATTTAAGTATGCATACATTTCATCAATGCTATCATCAAGTGGCCTAAAGATATCACTCTTTACAAGAGGAACAATTCATCACTCTCACTATCACTCCTCTAGAAGATTCATGACATATCCAATCTTACCCTTTATGATTACCTTGTTACGGATAACGTTTGACTAAGTCAAAACATGTGATTTCTCATGTAGGAGTCGATAGTGAGTTTCAGTCAGAGGACTCAGACATCACCACTGTATGAAAACAACTTGTGACATAGATCCATGAAATGCTTTCATAGCGGGCCAGTCCAATACATGTTCCCTAACATATATCTATGTTCTAAGTGATATCTCATGTCCATAATCAGTAAAACATGATTATCAACTTAGCAACATACTAACATTGGTTTGTTATCATTCCCATGATAACAACAGATTAGGGACATTTAGAATATTATTTCTTTTACCTTATGGTTTTACTACCAAATCATACTTGATGACATAAGGAAGAATAAATTATTCATGGAGGTTTTATTTTCATAAAACATATAATATTTCATAGATATGAATAAAATGCCTCTTTTAAATTGATAAATCAAATGACAATGCACATAAATGATTGGACTAGGGCACTAAAACTAACATCAAGATCTTTGACATTTGCTTCTGTGGCTCAACGATTTGCTTAGCCTGCATTGCCAATTTCTTCTTTGGTGCCATATAATGTGAGTAAGAGATGGGTTTAATGCGCGCTAGGGTTTTGTGACAGTTGAGAAATGCAAGAGGGCGAGAGGATTTGAGTATTTGAGAGTGTTTTTGAGTCTTTGAAATGACTAGGGTAAGTTATGGGGGTTCGAATTTTGAGAGAGTTTATGAGCGGGAGTGAAATGTGGGGATTTAAGTTTCAAAAATGAGAATGAGAGGGAAACTAAAAATTTTGGTTTTAAAATTGGGGATAAATGATCTACCCGACTTGTATTGAATGCTATGTACGTTAACTGAAGTCTGTGAAGACTAACATATTTAGCATGTCACACAATGTGTGTAGTCGTGAAAAGGAGTCTCAACTCAATGTCCATAGCAGCATGATCTTGGCACATAAGATATTATGAGAAAACCATCAACATACCTTGTATCTGATACAACGTATCATATGTTTACTCATGAGTCTATCAACGTATCTTGTACGTTCTTCTACGTCCATAGACATATGTTCTCTAAAACCAGTAGCATTGCATCTTATACAACGTGTCTTATGCCTTATATAACTCGTGTAGAGCCAACATACCTTATACTCATAATTCTGCTCGGATTTGACAACGTGCATTGTAATTCATACAATCCACATAACACAAACCCAAAAAATTTCCAGAATTCATCCTCGATGATCAAGGCGCATAATACACGCTACAATGTGCGTAGCTTAACTCCATATTTAACCCAATGATGATCAATGTACATAGAACCGTTTATAATGTACGTTGACTTTGAAACATATATATCGAGTGATAACCCATATGATGACAACATGCATAACATCCCATATAACTCACTTAGTATCAACCCAAATACCAACACTTCGCAAATTTGAACCTCTCAATCTTAGTGAATTCATTTGGTATATAGATCACTTTGATATAAGTGTATGAATGAATGTATATGAATGTAAACACAAATATATAATAAAAACATAACACAATCACAAATCATTCATATTACACATGCCTAAACGAAATCGAATATAATTAAAACCTTCTTCACTTAAAGGTTTTGTAAAAATGTCGGCTAATTGGTCATTTGTTCTCACAAATTGCAAAAAAATGTCATCTCTTTGCACATGATCATGTAGAAAATGATGTCTAATTTCTACATGCTTTGTTCTACTATGTAAAATAGGATTTTTTTTTTCTTAAATTTATAGCACTTGTATTGTCACAAAAGATTGGAACATTCTTAAGAATAATACCATAATCAAACAATTGATTTTTAATCCATAAAACTTGAGCACAAGAGCTTCCAGCAGTCACATATTTAGATTCGGCAATGGAAGTAGCAACACTTGTTTGCTTCTTGCTTGCCCAAGAAATTAAACATGCACCTAAGAAATGACATATACCACTAGTGCTCTTTCTATCCAATTTGCACCCACCTAAATTAGCATCACTATATGCAATCAAGTTAAAATCTAAACATGATGGATACCACAAACCTAAACCAATAAAAACAATCAAATAGCGAAAGATTCTTTTGCATGCAATCAAGTGTGATTCCTTAGGATATGATTGAAAATGAGCACATAGGCAAGTAGCAAACATAATATCGGGTCTACAGGCGGTTAAGTAAAGTAGGGATCCAATCATACCTCTATAAAGTTTTTGATCCACTGGTTTCGCTTCCTCATCTTTATCAAGTTTTAGTGTAGATGACATTGGGGTTGACACTTCTTTGCTTCCATCCATTTTGAACTTTTTCAACAACTCTTTGGTGTATTTTGATTGATGAATGAAAATACCCTCCTCAAGTTATTTGATGTGCAGTCCAAGGAAGAAAGTAAGCTCCCCATCATGCTCGTTTCAAACTCACCCTTCATAACATTACAAAACTCTTTGCATATAGAAGAATTAGTTGCACCAAATATAATATCATCAATATATATTTGGCAAATAAGCATATCATCATTATTTTTCTTAATAAAGGGAGTGTTATCAACATGGCCCTTTTATATCCATTTTGAATTAAAAAAGTACTTAACCTTTCATACCATACACTTGGTGCTTGTTTCAATCCATAAAGCTTTGTCGAGTTTGAAAACATGGTTGGGATGTTCATAATCTTCAAAACCTGGAAGTTGCCTTACATAAACTTCTTCTTGGATGACCCTATTTAGAAAGACACTCTTCACAAACATTTGAAAGAATTTGATCTTCTTGTGTGAGGCAAAAGCACATAGGAGTCAAATTGCTTCAACTCTTGCAACCAGAGCAAATGTTTCTTCATAGTCAATACCTTCTTCGGGGTTGAAACCTTGAGCTACTAACATTGAATTATTTTTTATCGGTTGGCCATTTTCATCCAATTTGATCCTATGCACCCATTTTGTTCCAATGATAGTTAGGAGCTGGAACTAATTCCCACACTTTGTTTCTCTTGAATTGAGTTCTTCTTGCATAGCTTAAACCCAACATTCATCTTCCAAATATTCTTTTGTATTCTTTGGTTCAACAATGGAGATGTATGCATAATTTCTTTGAAACTTATTCAAAGCTATTCTAGTTTTAACTCCTTTTCCAATGTTTCCAATTACTTGCTCTAATGGATTATCTTTTACCCTTGCCCAATCCTTTGGAAGTGAAGTAGATGCACCTTCATCATTTTTGGTTGATTCTTTGGTGATGTTTAGCTCCTCCAAGCCTTCTTGCATGCCATGATCATAATTAGGAGTTTGATTCTTTGCTTCACCATGAGTTCTGAAGATTTTGCAATGTAGTTTGGTACATCCAGAGTTGTTAAAAATTACGAGGTGTTGTTGATGTTGTATTTCCATGATGACAAGTCGGAGAATTTAATGGATAGGAGAAGGATAACCAATTTGATAATCAGTGAGAACAACTAAGGAGAATGGTTGAGAATCTCTGTCAGAGAATAAAAATAGTATTGGGATTGTAAGTGCATTTGAACATTTGAAGGTATGATTGAGAATCATATGTCTGGAGAAATTATCAAAAAAAAATCTGGTAATGGTGGGCAACAATTCAGGAGTCATATTTGGTTGTTATCAAGAGTGAGACTTTTGATGACTATGGATGTGATCCAAATCAAATTTTAATTATGAGAATTGATTTTTGGGTTCGATCCATTTGGAATTTGGACTTCATTTGTTAGAAGAGTAAATTCTGGAAATTCCTTAAGCCATATTTATCGATATTGTTTGTATCTGTGTTGTCCCTTTTGTGCTCTCTGACTGTAGTTGGGGTTGGATTTGCAATTGTAGTCTAAATTTGATAATTCTATTGGATAATGTCTGGTCCATTCTTTTTCACTCTGTGTGTTTGCCCATCTATTGGAACCTCTGCAGTCTAATCTTTGATAAGTGTCCGAGTGGTGATTTTTGACACATGACTTTTGGCTCTTAGAATATGAACCTTTGACCGTTTGTACTTTGGTATCATTTGGTATTTTAGGTTTTGTTCCTTAAGAATTTCGTTCCAAATTTGTTAGTCTCGACTGACGGGATAGAGGTTAGACTCAGTTCGAAAATACACTATACCAATCATCATTCCATATGTAAGTCCTTGTTAGAGCAAGGCATCTGTTATAGAATGTTGTGTAGCAAGCAACCAAACTTTGAGCTGTGTCAGCATAAGTTCTGGAGGGACTTCACTTTGTTGAGTTGTGTGTGGGAATTTGTGCTTGTCTGATTCTATTGGTTTACAAGTTGGTACCACTTGTCTTAGTCTCTGCATAGTTCTGTACCTTCTGTCTTTGCATATGCATGGTATGCATTCTCTATGTTTGCTAGTATAGTGGGGTTTGAGTAGTCTAAGACATTAGTTGAGTAACAGCTAGTTTCGCTGCGAGTGCTCGTTTAGAGTTATGGATTATGACCTAATTTGGAGACTTAGGCTTAATTATTGAGATTTGGATGATATAGTTTGAATATATTGAAGATTATAGCTATATTAGCATTCTATAAACCTCTGTAATCCTTCTGATATGAACTTCTGGAAATTTGAGGACGAATTTCTTTTGAAGGTGAAGTATGTAATACCTCGCCCCTTTTGATGAATATCTCTATAGTTTTCTGTTAAAGTCTGATAAGATCCTCTGTTGAACCCCGTTCAATTTCGATTGAACCTCGCTCAATCTCAATTTGATTCTGGAATGTTTTTGAGAATTAATTGATGTTTGAAGATGTAGATAATATTAATTTGTCAAAGTTGGTGTTCAGAGATGTTGATGGATGTTGGTGGTGTTTGGATAATTCAATATTGTGGAGTAAACTTGAGGTTACTCGAGTAAGCGTGGGTGAAAGTATTGTTTTTGGACCTTTGGATTGCGAGTTACTTGAGTAGAAAGTTGAATTACTCGAGTAATTGAAGATTGGATCACGCGAGTAACAATTGGTCTCACTCGAGTGAGTTCATGTTCATCATTTTTCTTACAATGAGACTTACTTGAGTAAATTTTGGAGTTATTCGAGTGAGCAGGCCAAAATTCATCCTGAAGCAAGACTCACTCGAGTAACTTTTTGAGTTACTCGAGTGAGTGCTGAGAAAAGGCATTAAACGACGCATTTTTAGGGTAGGTTCTATATAAACTCCACCCGACTCTCTCGGCTGTCTCTTCTCATTTCCGCCTCTCTCTCATCCAAATCAGTTCGGGAACCATTACTGGAGCTTCTCATTTTTCCCATTTTGCTCCTAGAGGTAAGATTGCATCTCTAATCTCTTCATTTCATCCATTTCATGCTTCAAATTCGGGTTGTGGGTTTAGGCCGAATTTGAAATGGATTTCGCATTTTGAGTGATTCTATTGAAATGAATGTTGTAGGTCATTAAAGTATGATTGCTTGATGTTAGATAAACATTATTTAAGCCTTGAATCAACAGATTTGATGTTGTATTTAATAGACTAGGGTTAGGTTCGGATTTTGTGAAATCTTTAGAAATGTGGAGTTGTTTTTGAGAAACCAAATATGGATTCATGTTCTTGAGGTTGATTAGGACCAATGTAGGTGATTAGATTCGATTTCTATTGGTTGAATCGGATTTAAGGACTATTTGTGTATTTTGCCATTTGACGATCAAATGTGATTTTTGCCATTTAGGGACTAGAATATAATTCTACATATATTTGAGGATTTATTTAGATATTTTGAGAGTCTATGAGGACTGACACGTTATTTTGGGGAGTTAAGACCAAAATATTAAGTTCGGATATTTTTAGGAGTAGTTGGTAATTTTTCAAAGTTTGGGGACTGAACTGTAATTTTACACCGAGGTGTAATAATTGGATAATCATGCTATAATTTAGGCAGAAATGGATTTTTGGGGTTTGTTGGAGTGTTTGGGTTTCCATATAAATTTGCACGCATTTTGGTATGACCACAGTATCATGTCTGATCTGTGCATGTATTATCTATTCCAACTATGTTTGGTTTCTGAGGAGACCAGTCATTCACCTGTGGACCGTGCTTTGGATTATTGCTCGGTGTCCAAGTGAGAGTGGTAGCACTTTAGACACGTAGGCTGTGACCTCCAAAATTCTGTGTATATTTTTTTTGTGTTGAACTTAGTATGAAATTTGGAATAATTAAAGGATTGAAATTCCCAAAATTTGGTATTCGTGAAAACCTCTGTTGTGAAAACTCGATTTTCTCTAAAAATGTTTTTGGCTTCCGAAATAAATATTATGTTAATATTTATTTTGATTTCTGAAATGAACGTTTTGATCCTTGAGAATATATTCCGGAGAGAATATTTTGTTGAAATAATTATTGTTTCTGAACACTAAATATTTTTGCAATAAATATTTCGTCCGAAAGTTTGTTATCATTTTTGGAAAAATGATATGTTTGTTTCGTATGATACATGTTTGAGCATTTTGAATATAAACATATTTTCGTAATATTTTGGTAAAAACATTTTGTTTTGGGACACCCAGCTACGAGATAGCGTAGTCTTGATACACTGGAGCTGTAACATTTGCCTAAGTGGCTATACTTGCGCCTTTAGTGGCCTATACTCTCCCTTGTGGCTATACCATGGTGCCTTAGTGGCTAATCTCCGCCTAAGTGGCTATTACCAAGTTTCGTTAACTTGATGAATACGATCTCTGGTCCTTGTCTGAAATTGTTTTTGAACTACTCTTTGGAAATGTTTTAGAACTATCTCTGAAAATACCTTGGTATTTATTTTCTGAAAATATCTTGATATTTAACTATGAAAATCTTTTGGGTATTTAACTCTGAGAATAAATTTGGAAATTTATTTTTGAAATATTTCGAGCATTTATCTCTGAAAATATTTGAGTACTTTTCTCTAAAATATTTTCGAAAGTGAACGTAAATTTGGGAAAATATTTGAAAGGAAAACACTTTGGATATTTTGGATTTGAGAAAATTTAATATTTAATTTAATTTCTTCATCTAATCAATTTCAATAATTGTTTGTTGTCTACTCTGTTTGCAAAGAGGATTGCAAAGTAGATTTGAACTAAGTTATCTATATACATAAGTGTATATATTGGACATATACGTGCATGTGATATTTTTGAAAGTTTTTTCAAAACCCCTTTTGAGGAGGTTGTGCCGCTCTATTGTGTTATTCACTCACTAGGGAATCTTACCCCTTTATTTTTCTTGTCTTTGTTCTACTTCACTTTTAAGGTAATCTTGATAATGATCGTTTGGTTCTTCCGCGCTAAGTGAGTGCCCTATTGTCCGGGCTGAGCTTTTGTTATGTTAGTTGCTCCACACCGAGTAGTAGGTTATGGACTTGTATCTGTTAAATAATGTTTAACAGTTTTATTTGAACTACTATTTGGCTATTGATATTAATGGTATTTTAATTATATTCGAGAATATTATTAAAATACCAAATATTATTTTTGAAAAACTTATCTTTGTGAAACTGTTTTAATATGGTAAATAATTCGACTAATAATATGAATTTGGGTAGGTGTTTCTGTTTTTCGAGGCTTGTCTGAGATGGGTCGGGCTCTGACAGTACGCCTCGTACGCCGGTCGCGGTCTGATTTTGGATTGTGATATATACAATTTACGACTTAAGCTAACATGTCTAGATGGTCCAATCAAATCCATATGGACAAGTTTTAGCACCCTAGATGTAGAAATCTCTTTCTTTGCTTTAAAAGAACAGCTAGCATGTTTACCTCTAATGCATGGTTCACACAATTGTTCTTAATGAAGTTTGGGTAAACCTCTAACAACATCATTTTTAACAAGCTTTGAAATCAAAGGCAATGGTATATGACCTAGTCTTCTATGCCACAAAATTGCATTTTCATTTGAGGACATCAAACATTTTTCATTAAAAGAGGATGCATCATGCAAATTCACAGCAAAAATGTTTCCATGCCTAAAATCAACAAATGCAACTTTGTCATCTTTTAAAAGCATGCAATGTGGTGATTCAAATCCAACATCATAATCCATATCACATAATTGAGAGACACTTAATAAGTTATGTTGTAAACCATCAACTAAGTAAACATTATCAATGGTTGGCAAATGTTTCTTACCCACTTTTCCAATACCAATGATCTTACCTTTGTTGTTGTCACCAAATGTAACATGTCTATGATTTTTCAGTTTAACTTCAACAAATAGACTTTTATCTCTACTCATATGCCTTGAGCATCCACTATCTATATACCACATGCTAGAAGATACTCTATTCTTGAGTTGTACCTATAAAAGCAATTTTGGTTGATTTCATTGGTACCCAAGCAACTTTGGGTCCTTTTGTGTTAGTCACATGAACCAAGTTTGAAAGAATAGTTCCCTTAGGAATCCACATCTCTTCACCTTTATAGTCCTTTTTGAACTTAAATAATAATATGCACCGCATCCAACTTTCAAGCGTCTAGTACATTTGGGCAATTTTAAGTTCAAAGAATCATTTTCATTTTTGTTTGAAAACTTTTTTAACAAGGATGATTCATTATCAAATGGATCATAACCTAAACCGTGTTTGGACAATGAAAATCTTTGTAATGAAAGTAATCTCTCAAACTTTTCATTTCCACTTGAAAACTTGTTAGTAACATATAAAAATTCTTTTTGAATTCTATCAATTTCATCTTTCAACTTTTGATGCTCAACTAGACAAGATGAATGATCTTTGGAGACATTTTTAAGCTCTTTGATTTGATTAAATAAAATCTCATTTTCAATTTCCAAAGATGCATTTTTCTTTTTCAAAACTTTATTAAGCTTGAAAATCTCTTCAAATTCATGATTCAAGGATTCAAATGCATCAACAAGTTCTTTATAAGAAGATTTGTTTACCTCATTATCCTCCACATCACTTGAGTAGGAGCTTTGAGCCATAAGAGCAAGTTGACTTCCTCCTTGACCTCATCATCATTTTCCTCATCATTCCAAGTAGCAACAAGGATTCCCTTCTTCTTGCTCCTCTCAAATTGTGATCTAGATGTGGAAACTCTGCAATCCTTAGCATAGTGACCGGGTTTGCCACATTTGTAGCAAGAATCATCACTCTTATTCTTGTAGGATGAAATCTTCTTGTAGTCATCTCTAGTTCTCTTTTTCATATCTCTCTTCCTTCTTTTCAATAAGGATTTAAATTTTCTTATGTTCTTTTTCATAGAGAGCAAGTTCTTCATCTTCTTTATACTCTTCATCTTCTTCTTCATCATCACTAATTACTTCCTTATCCTTAAAAGCTAAATTCTTCTCTTTTGGCTTGACTTTGGAGTTTCCATTTTTCAACACAATCTCATAGTTGATGAGAGAACCTATTAAAGCACTAAACTCCATCTTATTCAAATCCTTTGATTCCATAATAGTTGCAATTGTTGCATCCCATTCCTTGGTAGTGACGTCAAGATCTTGTTCACCTTATCACTACTAGAAATTGATCTTCCAAGAGATGCAAGACCATTGGTGATCTCAAAAAATCGATCAAGCATGCTAGTGATGCTTTCTCCTGCCTTCATTGAGAACAACTCACAGTCATGCAACATCATATTAATTTTTGTCTCCTTGACTTGAGTAGTTCCTTCATCAGTCACCTCCAACATTTCCTATATCTCCTTAGCATTCTCACAAGAACATATTTTGTTGTGCTCTTCCGGATTCAAGGCACAATACAAAAGTTGAGTTGCCTTTGAGTTTGAATGGACTTTCTTCCAATCATCATCAGCAAATTCTCCATAATCCTTGAGAGAGTCGTCTTCTTTCTTAGGAATTTCAGGACCTAGCACAATTACCTTCCATATCTCAATATCAAAGGATTGAATGAAGATAGTCATCCTTTTCTTCCATGAAGTGAAGTTTGAGCCTTCAAAGACAGGAGGACAATTTATTGCATAACCTTATGTGTGTGTTCCCACATTCAAAGCCATCCTAAATATTTGAGTCTTCAGATGTTAAGCCATTTCAAATAAGAGCCCAATCTCTGATACAATTGTAGAGTCAATAACCACACTAGAATGGGGGATGAATAGTGTGGTTTGAGTGGCTTTGAAATTTTCTTCCAATGTAAATTGCAAGTATGTAAGAACACCGATAATTTATAATGGTTCGACCAACTTGATGCCTACGTCCACTCCCTAAGTATCAACACTTAGGATTTCCACTAACAATCTTCAGAGAGATTACAACTTCACTTTCTAGCCAAGTGAGAACTCTTACAACTTTCTTGATTCTAGTTCAAGAATAAAAACCACCCTAAGGATCTACTTATGATCCCTCTCACAATCACTTTTACAAACATGATTAACTAACACTCACCACAATGATAACCCCTCTCACAATCACTCTTACAAACATGATTAACTAACACTCACCACAATGATAAAATCAGTGATACAAGTTGTGACAATAGGAAATTCAAGAACAAAGAACTTGTATTAACGAAATAATCTAAATAAAGACTTTAATGCTTGGATGTTGTAGTAAAGAATGCTCAAGAGTTGTCCAACCCTTTTACTGAAGTCCCATGGAGTATTTGTAGCATTCCAAGCTCAAATAGGCATTAAGAGATATAATATAGCCGTTGTGAGATGAAGGAGAAATTTTGATTCGAATGACATCAGCAGGTACAACGTGCATAGACTAGTATGCAATGTGCATTGTATATGTGCCATAAGAATGCTAGGTGACTTGTTCCTCTTCTGCGTGTCTTGTACAAAGCTTGATAGCCACTGCCTCAAATGTCACTTAGATTAATGTGACTTGCATCTTTGCAATGTGCTTTGTATTTTTATCAGTAACTGTCACCTAGAAATTTTCAGATCACAACGTGACTTGCAAAAGTGCAATGAGCTATGATCAATCCTTAGTGTGCGTTGCTCATAACCACTTCAAACCTCTACGCGCCTTGTCGATCTTTAAAAATCACACCTTTGATTCTTCACGTGACATTGTACCATATGCCAGAGAATATTTAAATTTTGAATCCTGAGGCGCCGACTTGTCAGATGCTAACATCACCCTCGTTAACGTGACTTGCAAGCCTTGCGATGTTCGTTGATGTCTTTCTTCAAAGGTAACTCCTTTACACATCAACGTGACATGTAAGCGACTGAAATGTCGAATGGTTGCCTTGCAAGTCTACTTCAGGTTTGGCGCACATCCCATCAACGTGACTTGCATATCTCACAATGTGACTTGTATGCTTGTACAATCAATCTAGAGAGTTCATCATTCGCGCAACGTGACTTGCATATCTCACAACATGACTTGTATGCTTGTACAATCAATCCAGAGAGTTCATCATTCGCATAATGTGACTTGCATATCTCACAACGTGACTTGTTCACTTGTGTAATCAATCCAGAGAGTTTACCATTCTCATAACATGACTAGGACCATGTGCAACTCGCCTTGTATGACTCGGAATCATTATGTGTCCTAAGTGAGCATCGTTTACGTGACTTGCATCTATAGCTACGTGACTTGTGATACTTCTGGAAAAAACACAGAATTCCTTGAATATGATCAATGTGACTTGCATCCTATAGAGCGTGCATTGATCATACTGCAACATGCTTAGAAGCATGTGCAACGTGTCTTGCTTAACTTTTTCACATGTTTTGCTAAAATCATCAAAACTTAGAGGGAATTTCTATTTTAACCAAACTTGGTTCAACATTATCAGATGAGTCTTTAATCCAAACATTAACTTTCTTTTGCGCTTCAACCGCAGTACGAACAGACTGGCTCTTGCTCTTAACACAACAAAAAAAAATTGATTTGATCAACATAAGAAAATGCAAAACAAAAAAAAGAAAAAAAATGAGAATAAACTTGAAAATTTAAATAAAATACGTACGCAGAGGATCCATGAGTCGAAAATTTAACCTTCTTTCTAGGTTGAGAAGACGAAGACAACGAAGGAACAAAGGCTCTCTTATATTTACGAAAGCGCACATATACACGTGAGACATCCCTCTCCATTATGCAACTGATATCGAAAATAATGAAAAAAAATGATTAAATGCAAAGCAGAACCTTTCATTCAGATTTCAAGTTCAAAAACCTAACAAAAAACTAGGAATATCAACGTAACGTAAAGAACAAACAATTCCCCTATTAGAAATGAAGAAGAAAATGCGGCAGAATGACGGGGGAAAATGCGAAAACAAAAAGGATGTAAACATTAAGTCGAAATCGAGAGAAAATAGAGAGAAACTATAGAGAAAAGAACGAAGCATCTCGAGGAAGCCAAAAGAAGTAAGAAGCGGTTAACCTTATTTATTTATACATATGGCATTTTTAAAAAATTGGAATTCAAAAATTAACATTCTACTAAATTATAATTACAAATGTGCCACTCCACTAACTTGTAAAAATTGGTTTTTTTAATCAAAATTTTAGTTTTAATTGAGACACCTAGCATAATTAAATCATTAACAACATATTGTAATATAGGCATCCCACTCACAGATTCATACGCAACCACAATCATTGAGCCCGATCTCTAGACAGCTCCCTTTTCCACTTCTAAGTTTATAAGTACTTTAAACACATAATAGAAAAAAATATTAAATACTTTAATGTTTTTTTAATGAGATTATAACTTGTAACTATACTGACATGTCCCCCAATTTGCTTTACGTCCAATTAAATTTGTAACTGCTGAACAAAGTTTATTTCTTTGTCAACCAGTTACAGCTATGGAAGTTAAAGAAGCTCTTTGGTCCATTGACAGTAACAAAGCTCTAGGTGCAGCTATAATGCATTTTTCTTCAAGTAGTCTTGGGAGGTTATTGGTAATGAAGTCACTCAGGCAGTGTAGGAGTTTTTATTTCACGTAAATTGTTGAAACAAATTAATGTTACTGCTCTTGTGATAATACCTAAGAAACAGAATGTGGTGGGTTTGGCAGACTATAGGCCTATCCTCTGTTGTATAGTTTTATACAAAGTTATCTCTAAGGTTCTTACTAGAAGGATGGGACAAATCATGGATGTTTTGGTGTCCTCAAAATAGTCCGCTTTCGTGAAGAATAGGAGAATTATAGATAATGTGCTTTTAGAACATAAATTGGTTATAGGGTGTCATAAGAACAAAGGGAGACCTAAGTGTGCCATTAAAGTAGATCTCAAAAATGCGTATGATTCTGTTTCTTGGGATTTTCTAGAGGAATGCCTTATAGGACTCAAGTTTCCTGTGAGATTTATCAAATGGGTTATGGAATGTGTTAGATCTCCACATATTCGATTATGGTTAATGGAAGTTTGGAGGGGTTTTTTGCAGGAAGAAAATGGCTGAGGCAAGGCAATCCTCTTTCTCCCCTCCTGTTTGTACTAACGATGGACTATCTTTTTAGATGCATGGTTGGTAAGATTACTTCATCTTTTGTATTTCATCCTGTTTGTGCAAGTCCGAAGCTTAATCATCTGATCTTTGTGGATGATTTATTCATTTTTTCTGGTGGGAAGGAGCAATTTATATAGGATATTGCAAGTATTATGGATCATTTCTCTGAGGTATTCAGACTATTTGTAAATGAATCCAAAAGTATGATTTTCTTTAGCGGGGTCAAGGATAATGAGAAAAAAATGATATTGGAATGGGTAAATCCTAGGAGGGTCAATTACTAGTCACCTACCTTGGGATTGCATTGGTTTCAATAAGACAAAAAAAAGAGCATTGTTCTGCCTTACTTCAAAAGATTATTTCTAGAATAACGTACTGGGCATCAAGACATTTGTCTTATGGGGGGAGAGTTTAGCTTGTCAACTCAGTCAGTTTACATGTGTATTTGTGTTGTCTTTATACTTCCAGGATCATTTTGGAAAGAAATTGATAAGTTTACAAGAAATTCCATCTAGTCAGGTAAGGGAGAAAGGAGCAAGAAAAACTTGGTTGCTAGTAAGGAAATGGGCTTACCACGAAAAGAAGGAAGATTAGGGTTAAAGGATCTAATAACCTGGAATTATGCTTCAGTGGGAAAGAATATATGGGTTTTACTAACTCAAAAAGAAAGTTTATGGGAAAAATAGATTTCTCATAATAAGCTCAAACTTTTGAGCTTTTGTGGCATAGTGAAAACTCCTGTGGATAGTTAGAGTTAGAGGAATTTGCGGAAGCTTTGAAGCATTTTTAAGGATCTATTTGCATACAAGTTAGGCAATGGAGAGTCATTTTCCATCTACTGTGATTCGGGGATAGAAGGTAAGCATTATTGGACTTATGTGAGGATTTATCTGGAATTTCTATTGATAGAACTGTAATGGTGAAAGATATGCTCATCAGGGGGAGATGGAGATTGCCTAGACCTCCCAATCCTCAAGCTGCAACAGTTTGGTCCTTGATCAAATAATAGAGGATTCAAGCAAAACCAGACTCTATTAGTTGGAGGCTTACAGCTAGTGGTTCCTACACTATTGCATCTGTCTGGGAACATTGTAGGCCTAAAGCTCAACAGGTTTCTTAGTGGCGATTAATTTGGGGTAAAAACCACATTCCTAAACAATCTTTTATCTGTTGGCTGGCCATTAAAATAGATTGTTAACCAGAAGTAGTTTGTTGAAGTGGGGAGCTATTGGAGATGATGTTTGTGTTTTCTCTGGAGAAAAGTCAAAAATAGTAGGTCACCTATTCTTTGAATGTAATTTCTCTTATGATATCTGGATGAACATTCTGCGAAGATTCCAAATCACAAGAAGGCCTTTGAATGGGATAGAGAAGTTATGTGGTTTATGAGGAAGGCGGGATCTAAAAGCAAAACTTCGTAGATTCGTCGAATTGCTTTGACAAGTGTTGTATATAGTATATGGAGAAAGCGTAATACTTGTATTTTTGTTGGACTTGTTCCAGATAGAGATAAAGTGATTAGAAATGTTTGTTATAGTATTAGGTACAAATTTCTTCTTGATTGTACAAATACAGTTAGAATGCAGAGTTAGGTATAGTGTGGAACTTGTATATAGGTGTCAGGGGAGAGAAGGATTCTTTGTATATGGATTGTATACTTTTTTTTTGGCAATAAAACTTTAACTTGCTGACCAAATTTTTTTTTCTAATTCGGACTAGTCTATCATTACTATTCCATATACCTATTGAATTAACAGATACAAACTTACTATTTGAAATTCGGGAAACCAGTAATAATAGCTATTGTATTAAAATATTATTTCAAGTGACTTATCATATCAATTGTTTTTTTTACAATAAAAGATAATTTCATTCATTCAAACTAGCAATACATCAACAACAATATAGATTAAAATCCGTTAAAAACCATAGCAGATGAAACAACAAAAAAAATTCACGGCATCCAGGTTAATAACATAATAAATTGGCTTTAAGCCTACACATTTGAAAATACTATAGTGACTAGAATACCTATGACTCCAGATCTGCAACATACTGACGATCATAATTTAATTTGTAACTCTGTCAAATTGAATATATTGACTGTTTGAAATCCTGAATCGCTAACAAAAGACAAAACTCCGCAACAAAGATGGTAAAAACCAAACGTCGTAACAAGACGACGAAATCACAAAAATAAAAATAATCTAGATCTGTGTGGAAGACCCACTTATTTTAGAAGAAAATTTGATAAAAATATGTGTTAAGGGGTGATTTGTTGGAAAAAAAAAAGACCAGAAATACCCCTTTTTACTAAAGCAAAATAGACAGCAAAACAAAATAGAAGAAAGGCTGAGAGAAAAGAAGGAGGCTAAGGTTTTTATATCAATACTTTGTTCAAAAATTCAACTCTACAAAATCCACGTATAAAAGCCTATTAGCTTATTAAGCACAATTCTTCGTTTTTTCCCCTTCTTTTGGTAAATATTAAACATAATTCTAATTGATTGAAAACTATATTAATATCTTATACACTAACTATCATGTAAAGAAGGAGAAGTAATCAAATTATAATATCAAATTCCATATAGCTTAATAAAACAGAAAGGAAAGGAGAAAATTGATGGAAGAATGATATGTAATCCCAATATGGCAATCCAAGAGGGGAGATGAATTGGATTTCTGGCTAAAAACTAAAGATTTTTGAAACAATTTTGTAATATTTTTATAAAACGAAAACAATATCTCAATCCAACACACACAAAAGTAGATCAAATGAAATGCAAAGCAAGTAAATGAGAGAGAGTAGGGAAGAGATGACAAATCCGATTTATAGTGGTTCGGCCCTTATTGACCTACGTCCACTCCTCTAGTTCACTAGAGAATTTGAAATCTACAAAGAATTTTCCTCACTTCCTGGTGGAGGAAAACCTTTACACACTTGTTTTTACAGGATCAGCAAGAAACCTTTACATCTTATTTTTGCAGGCTTAACAAGAAAATCAACACTTGTTTTTTCTCAAGGCTCCAACAAGCAAACTTAACTATCTTCAGCCTTTAACACTAAAGCTTGATTTACAAACTATTTCCCAGATATAAGAGAATAATCTCACTCCAACTCACAAAGCAAATAACAAGATAAGAGCTTGGTTGGAATGTAAGAGCTATAGAGAGCTTAGAGAGAGAAAGTCAAGAAATTAAATAAAAAAGCTTGGGCACACTCTCAAAAATTTCTCTATCTTACCTCTGAAGTGAGGGCCTCTAATTATAGGCGGTCTTCTAAATGTAGCCATTGCAGGTATTGAATTTTCTATTTTGAGATGAAAGAGAAACTCTGATTTTATGACATCAGCAGGTATAACGTGCATAAGATCATATACAACGTTTATTCTATTTGTCCCATTGAGATGCTACGTGACTTGTTTCTCTTCTACGTGTCTTGCATCCATCTCAAACGCGACTACCTCAAATGTCACTTACTGTAACGTGACTTGCACTGCTTGCAACATGACTTGTATTCCACTCAGATGCAACTACCTCAAATGTCGCTTCATGTAACGTGACTTACACACCTTGCAACATGTCTTGATCATCCTTCAACTTGCGTTGAACCTAGCAGCTTCAGGCTTCAACATGTGTTAACGAACTTCAAAGATCGTATCGTTGATTCTTCACATGACACTGTACAATCTGTCAGAAATATTCAAATTTTAATCCTGAGGTGCCGATTTTTCAGAACCTGACATCATACCCGTCTATGTGACTTGTACCCTTTCCAACATTCGTAGACGTGTTTCTTCAAAGGTGGTTCCCTTACTCATCAACATGGCTTGCAATTTGTTGAAACGTGAGTGATGCCTTGCAACGTGACTTGTATGTTGCACAATGTGACTTGTAAGAGTGTCCAGTCAGTCCAGAGAATTCACTTTTGTCATAACATGACTTGTATGCTCTTGCAATCCATCTAGTGATTTCAGCATTCTCATAACGTGACTTGGACCATGTGCAACGTGCCTTGTATCAGAATCATTCTTTTTACTAATTGATCCTCGTTAACGTGACTTCATCTGATGCTATATGACTTGTGATGTTTCTGGGAACCTTGAATATGATCAACGTGACTTGCAACTGGTATAACACGTCTTGATCATATCTCTACGTGCTTAGCTTCAGCTGCAACGTGCATTACTTAACTATTTCACATGTTTTGTTTAAATCATCAAAACTGAGAGTCAACATGATATAATCCATTCTCCTCACCATTGAAAATGATGGGTACATAATACATACATACAACCTTATGCCTAGCATATGAAAACAAATGGGAAAATGGTCCTATACAATACAAGTCCTAACAAAACCATAGCGATGGTGAAGATGGCCAATATTAGATGGATAATGTGTGTAAAATTCATCGACCTCAACAAAGCATGTCCCAAAGACTCATATACACTTCTGTGGATTGACAAGTTGGTTGGCAAGACCACTAAATACAATATCTAAATATTTATGGTGTCTTCTTGAGGTATTAAAAAATAATGATGTATCCACTAGATGAAGAGAAAAAAAAATTCAGTATGGAGAAAGATACTTTACTGCTATCGGGCCTATAAAGAGGTAAAATGGCAAAGGAAACTGATATTCGTTAATCAACAGAAAAGTTAACAACAAAGGTCAATAACATAAACATAGCATAATATACATGATGCAAGTGAAATGCATGACAAAATATGTGGATCTAGTAGCCTATAAAGATCACTATCGTGGTTGGAAAGGAATAATCTTCAAATTTCCCTTGTCACTGAGATCCATAGTCTTGGATAGCTCGAGCTCTTCCTCTGAGTCATCAAGTTGCATAACCTCGGGAGGATTAGGCCCAAAAACTAGAGCATCTACTGGAATCGTAGGACGCTCATCTTCCATTTCAACTATTAGTGGTTTTGGGATACCACTAACAAAGGATTCTGAGGAGGATTCTTTTGCATCCACCTCATCCATAATCTCCTTGTACCTCTTGAGAACATACCATGCCATCTCAAGGGTCATTTCTTCCTCCTTCTCTTCTGTTGTTTTCTCCTTAGGTGGAACTGGAGAACTAGAGGAAGCATCCTTCAAGCTAGCTAGAAGCTCATTATTTGCTTGAAGGAGGTTGATGACAGTCTCGAAATTTGCCCTAGTTTCCACTTGAAATACATCGGAACTAGCCTTGAATTCAAACAGCTCTTGCTTCAGATTTGCAATTTCAACGGTTAGTTCTGCATGATGAGAACTTTCTCCCACTTCATTTTATCTCCTCCTTGGTGGCATTTTTCTTTTATCCTCTCTTGGTTTTTGGATTGTAACGTGATCTTCAGGACTCGCCTTCATAATTTCATCCTTGGGATTCACCATTGCATCATCCTCTCTCAAATAGAGATAAAAGATGAATCCTCTTCCAACAGTCTCGTTTAGCCTCATTATCCTCAATGAAGTGATTCTAATTTTCCTCGATTCAATCACTTTCTTTGACTCGAATCAATTCAACTTCACTCTGAAATGATTGAAGATTCTCGCCAAGTGGCTTCCATAAGGCACATTATCTTCTCGTTGCCTTCCCTTCAATGAAAAAGTTGGAAAATTAAAGTTCTTCACCTTTTCCAGAATCCAATCTATCACGACCCATACGAAATTGACTTTTTCACCCTTCATGAAAAGATACATCGATATTTCATCTTGGAAGGTGAATGGTGACTGTGCATGCGATTTTGGCTGCAACACCTTTGTGATAGATGTGTGCACTAGCTTTTATCTTATACCAAAATTGTTTTGGTCAAGATTTTTGACACCTTTGTCAATTTGAACCACTGGACGGTTCTCGAACATGAATTTTCTGCTTTCCTCCTTGTCAACCACCATTGTGTTCCCCTCCATGTCGACATATTCTTTGAGCCCCTTTTCTTTCTTCACCTTCATGCAACCTAAAGGCAGATTGTGTTGGAATTCATAACTAAAATATAGCATTCATATAAGGATAACGCAGTATAAATAACAAATTTTTTTATCCTAGAATTCCATCAAGGATCCATGCACATCAACATACACGATTGGGGTTAGGGTTTTTACCTTAAAATCAAAGCTTGATTGAACGAATGAATGAATGGAGAGTTGATGTAACTTCTAGTATAAACTCGAAACCCTTTCAACCACGTTGACTTTATGCGAACGTGACCAATGGTATCCAGACGAACGAACTCCTTTGGATGGATGATGTGTACTAGCACTTAGAATCACTACTCTAATTCTCACAAATAATTTTCTCTCTTTGTTTATGACACTCACAAATTCGGCTTTGCATTCGCCAAGAGAAAAATAGAAGAATATGACTCTCATTTATAGGCACATAAAAACCCTAAAGAGGCACACTAGGGCTTGTCCAATTCTTGTCCTACAAGAACAAGGATTCTTAATTAGCCTCCTTCACAAATTCAGCACACTCCTAAAAAATAAGAGGGGGGAAATTAAGCCACAACCCTAATTTGGAGTGTGTGCTGAATTTTCTATATCCCTTTTAGGATTTTCTTCTCCTTATCATACAAGAATAAAATCTCCTAAAAAATAGGAGTATGGCCAAAATTTACACTAAGGTTTATTAATGTTATTGCGCTTTTAATTATATGATATATTATCATCAAATAAATCACTCTATTATTAATATCTTATGGGCCAAATTTATGTACCACATAAATAACCCAAAACAATATTAATAAGTGAATTAAATTAAAAGCCAATTACATTAATGGATTATATCTTATATTATAAAAAAATATAAATTATAAAATCCTGAATTATTAATAATTAATCAAATTAATTATCCTAATAATTCATTTACCAAACGAGAGAATATTTGTAATCCAATCCAATTCATTTTATTGTGTGATCCAATAGGTCCACTCGAAATTGGCAATGAGCCTCGTCCAAACCCTCGGGCCCAAAGTCCATAAGCGGTATCTAGTAATACATTATGACAACCCAAAATCGAGTGACATCGGTGATCCAAGTTAACCTTTCACAGTTTGATATTTAGTCCTTTTGTCTCACAACATCTATATTAAGCATAAGCATGGTGAAATGTCAACCTTATATACTTAATAATGACATTGATAAACCTTTTTATCAATTCATTTGATTATGCATACATTCCATCAATCCTACTCATCAAGTGGCCTAAAGATATCACTCTTTATAAGAGGAACAAATCCATCACTCTCACCATGACTCCTCTACAAGATTCATGGCATATCCAATCATAGCTTTTATTGTTTCCTTGTTACGGATAACGTTTGACTAAGTCAAAATATGTGATTCCTCATATAGGAGTCGTTAGTGAGTTTCAATCGGAGGACTCAAATATCACCATTGTATGAAAGCTACTTATGACATTGATCCATGAAGTGTTTTCTTAGCAGGCCAGTCCAATACATATTTCCTAACATGTATCTATGTTCTAAGTGATATCACATATCCATAATCAATAAAACGTGATTATCCTCTTAGAAACATACTAACATTGGCTTGTCATCATTCCCAGGATAACAATTGATTAGGGACCTTTAGAATAACATTCTTTTAACCTTATGGTTTTACTATCAAGTCACACTCAATGACATAAGGAAGAATAAACTATTCATAGAAGTTTTATTGTCATAAACAATATAATATTTCATAGATATGAAATGAAATGCCTCTTTATTAAATAATAAGTGTAATGACAATGTATATCAATGATTGGACTATGGCACAAAACTAACAGATTGAACAGTTTGTTAAGGAGCCTTTCATCAATTTCAATGTCAACTCCATTGACATGGCTCTTCACTCCAATGGTTTGATACCAAAAGATATCCTCTTCATCATCATTGAGACACTTCTCGACATTAGAAAAGAACTCTCTAATGAGTTCTGGATAGAAATCATATGCCTCCATACAAAATTCCGTCAAACCAAATCTCACAAAGTCATTCTCTATCTCAAGGAACGAAAATCAAAAAGCTTAGAGTATGAGAATCCTACCTCTTGAAGACTGTCGAACAACTTCTTGGCCCTTTCATTGAACAACTTCTTGGCCCTTTCATTCACAAACCAACCACCATCTGAAGTCGATTCGTCCTCAGTTCTTTATTTCTGCGACTA
The DNA here is from genome assembly GCA_948243855.1 of Flueggea neowawraea. Classification (NCBI taxonomy): domain Eukaryota; kingdom Viridiplantae; phylum Streptophyta; class Magnoliopsida; order Malpighiales; family Phyllanthaceae; genus Flueggea; species Flueggea neowawraea. The sequence continues at coordinate 4,104 of CAODLS010215365.1, read as the reverse complement.
TTTCGAAGGACATGTGACTGGAATGCCCGATTTTGTAAAGATTAGCTTTCCTCTTAAGCTTCTGGGACGTTTCACGCCCTTAGACCCTTTGCCTTTGTCGAATTTCTTTCAGTGGTTTCTCAGATTTATTCTTCAAAGCCTATGATTGCTTTTTGGGTGCCATAGAACGTGAATGAGAGGAGTTGCAATGTGCATTAGGGTTTGGGAGTGTTGTGAGAAATCTAGGATTTCGAGAGGTTTAAGAGTGATTGATGGTGTTTTTGAATGAACAAAATGGGGTTTATAAGGAAATAAGTTTGGAATTTAAGAAAAATAAGGAGTGATTTCAGAAATTTGAGGTTTGAGTTTTGAAATTTTGAATGAGAGGGAAACTGAAATTTCGGCTTCAAATTTGGGGGGAAAGGGGTCTATGCGACTGTAGGATGTGCTACGTATGTTATATGAGGTCTGTGAGGACTAACGTACTTAGCATGTCATACAACGCGCTTTAACGGGAGAAAGTCTTGTAATCCCAATATAGTTATCCAAGAGGGGGGTGAATTGGATTTCTTGCTAAGTATAAAAAAAATTTAAAACTTTTTGCAATATTTTGAAAAACAAAAATCAATATCTCAATCCAACACACACAACCGCAGAAACTAGAATAAAAATAAGTAAAGGATAGAGAAAAAAAATCCAACATTTATAGTAGTTTGGTCCTCCTTGACCTATGTCCACTCCTCTAGCCTCAACTAGAGAATTTCAATCCATTATCTCTTCCTCACTTACGGGTGGAGGCAAACCGTTGCAACCTCTTATTTTTCAGGCTCACAATAAAACATTTACAACCACTTGTTTTTAACTGGCTCAACAAGAAAACCAACAACCATATGTTTTTCAAAGGCAACAAATAAGCAAACCTATTCTACCCACAAGCTTTACAACTAAAGCTTGATTACAAAGGTTTAACATAATGAGAATGATATTCTCACACCAACTCTGAAAGAAAATCGCAACACAAAAGCTTAGTTGTGATGTAAGAACTTGAAAACACTTAGAGAGAGAAAGTCAAGAATAAAATTAGCAAAGTTTGGGAATACTTTCAATGCGTTCTCTTCTTTATCTCTGAAGTGCGTACCTCTATTTATAGGTAGTCTTCAAAATGTAGTTGTTGTGAGACTTGAAATAGCCGTTAAGAGATGAGAAAGAAATTATGATTTTGATGACATCAGCAGGTACAACGTGCATTGTATTCCATGCAACGTGTGTTGTAAATGTCTCATTGACGTACAACGTGACTTACTTCCTTTCAACGTGTCTTGCATCCAAATCTGATGCTTCGGCCTCAAATGTTGCACAATGTAATGTATCTTGTGTTTATGCAACGTGACTTGAGCCTCCATCGAGAATGCTCACCTGAAAATTTTCCTCGTACAACGTGACTTGTGTCCATTTGCAACATCCATTGATCATGCCTTAGTGTGTGTTTCATATGGCACTTCATCCTTTAACGTGCGTTTTTGATCTCCAAAGATTGCTCCTTTGTTTCTTTCACGTGATTACGTCAGATGTCAGAGAATATTAAACTTTGAATCCCGAGATGTCGACTTTTTAGATGCTGACATCACCCATTTCAACGTGACTTGTATCGGCTTGCAACGTGGGTTGAGGAATGTTTTCAAAGGTGACTCATTTTCCCACAACGTGACTTGAAAATGAGTACAACGTCGATTTTCATTGCTTGCAAGTCGACTTCAAGTCTGATGCTCATTCTCATCAACATGACTTGTATAGTCTACAACATGACTTGTAGATAAGTACATTTCATGCCGAGAGTACCTCATCCATATAACTTGACTTGTAGACTCTATAATGTGACTTGTATATAAGTGCAACTCATGCTGAGAGCAACTCATCCATATAACGTGACTTGAGCTTCATACAACGCGCCTTGTATGTTTTAGATACCTACTACCTCCTTAGTTCAACTCGACAACGTGACTTGTATCTTATGCTGCGCGACTTGTACCTCAACTGGAAAACCCAAAATTTCTTTGGTATGATCAATGTGACTTGTAGTAGATGTAACGTGTGTAGATCATACTGCAATGGGCTTAACATTGGCTGCAACATGCATTGCTTAACTTTTTCACATGTTTTGCTAAAATCATCAAAACTGAGAGTCAACAAGTCTCTCAACTCAATGTTCATATGAAACTGAACCAAGTACACAATGTACATTGTAGATGATACAACATGACTTATACCATCATTTAGTCATGTAAGAGAATCCAAAGAAAATCATCTACGTATCTTACATATGATACAACGTACCTTAGAGGTGTCATAGAAGTCACATTTTGAGTTAGTAGCGTTGCATATTGTACAACATAACTTGTACAAGCCTCTACGTCTGTAGAGCAAAATCCTTTGAATCTAGTGGCATTATATATGATACAATGTACCTTATACCTCATACAACACATGCAAGACCGTCATCCATGATACTCATCATTTTGCTTGAATTCGACAACGTGCCTTACATCTCATACAACTCGTGTTGGGTCATCATCCCTGATACTCAAGATTCATTCAAGTCACACATACCAATACTTCTACGAATTGAAACAAAATTCTTTTTATCAATGGGTTTTGTGAAAATATCAGCAAGCTGATCTATTGTTGCAACAAATTCAAGTTCAATATCTCCTTTGAGAACATGGTCACATATAAAATTCTGTTTTATATCAATGTGTTTTGTTCTTGAGTGCTGAATTGGGTTTTTAGAAATGCTAATGGCACTAGTGTTATCACACTTAATTGGAACCTTTGAAAACACAATTCCAAAGTCCAAAAGTTGTTGCTTGATCCACAAAATTTGAGCTACACAACTGCCAGTTGCTACATATTCAGATTCAGCAGTAGATAGTGCAACACAATTTTGCTTCTTTGAAAACTAAGACACTAGTGAATTACCTAAGAATTGATAAGTATCCGAAGTGATTTTCCTATCTAACTGGTTTCATGCATGATCAGTATCACTATAACCAATTAAATCAAATCAATCATTCTTAGGATACCACAAGCCCACATTCTTGGTATTGATCAAATATCTAAAAATTCTTTTGACGACACTCAAGTGAGATTCTTTTGGACAAGATTTTGAAAACATGCACAAAGATAAACATTAAATATAATATCTGGTCTACTTGCAGTAAGATAAATGATAGATCCAATCATACCTCTATAGAGCTTTTCATCTACTCCCTTGCCTTGTTCATCTCTAGTGAGTTTAGTTGTGGTGCTCATAGGAGTTAGGATTGATTTAGGGTTTTCCATTCCGTACTTCTTCAATAAATCAAGGATATTCTTGCTATGATTTATTAATATTCCATCCCTTATTTGCTTGATTTGATGACCAAGGAAGTAATTTAACCCCCCTTCCCCCCATCATACTCATTTCAAACTCCTTTTGAATTAGCTTAGAAAACTCATCACACAAAGGTTTGTTAGTAGCACCAAATATAATGTCATCAACATAAATTTGCACAAACAATAAATCACTACCTCTTGATTTAAAAAATAAAGTGTTATCAACTTTACCTCTTTGAAACCATTGCCTAGAAGATATAAACTTAGCCTATCATACCAAGCTCTAGGTGCTTGCTTTAGTCCATAAAGAGCTTTGTTCAATTTGTAGACATGGTTTGGATAGTGTGGATCTTCCAATCCAGGGGGTTGTTTCACATATAGTTCTTCATTGATGTATCCATTCAAGAAAGCATTTTTTATGTCCATTTGAAACAACTTGAAATCCTTGTAACAAGCATAAGCACACAAGATTCTTATACCTTCCAATCGTGCCACCGGTGCAAAAGATTTTTCAAAGTCAATTCCCTCTTCTTGACTGTATCCTTAAGCAACAAGTCTTGTCTTATTTTTCACCATATTTCCTTGCTCAAGTTCTTTGTTCCTATGAACTTGTCTATAGGTTTAGGAACCAACTCCCATACTTCATTTCTTTTGAATTGGTTCAACTCTTCTTTCATTGAGGATGTCCAATACTCATCTTCAAGTGCTTCCTTAATGTTCTTATAAACGATTTGGGAGATGAATGCAAAATGT
>CAODLS010215294.1:0-10214 GCA_948243855.1 Flueggea neowawraea | reverse complement strand
TCTTCTTGCTTTAAAAAGCCATGAGAGTGAGTGAGGAAACTGAGAGTGTTTTATGGAGGAAGAAAAATTAAACCCACACCATTTTCTTTCTTTTCCTTCTCTTTTATATTTTCCTTTTTTTTCTTTTTTCCTTTATTTTTTTCTTCTTATCTCAATATTTATTAACATCCCTCCAAAATTGATCAAAAATGCTATCAAAGCTAAAACTAATATAAAAAAAAATACTATCTTTAGGAAATTTGCTAGAAATTGAGCCACTATCACGAGAAATTGAGTTCTTTCGAGAAATTCAGAAGAGATGAGAATACTTTTTCCATAAGCTGTATAGTCGGTACTCAGTAGACAGACGTGTACAAAACATTCACAATTATGGACAACACAAGGATTTTTTTCCAAAAGAATTGAAAAACGATCTATTTTTCTACCAAATAACATCGTTTTTTATTTATTCCATAAAATCTACAAAGATGTACACAAATGCACATACTGCTTACAAATTTATTTATCAAATTTACATAGGTGTACATTGGAGTAATTAGTAATTACTGAATTTAAGCAATTATCTAGTTATTAGATTACCATTTATAACCTTAGGCTCTTTTGTAAGGGTAGCTTCTTTTGTATTTACCATATAGAAATTTGTGTATTTTTGAATAATAAAAATAAAAAGTGATATAATTTTTTGTCTTATGTAAAAGAAAGTGAAATTCCAATTTTGTCTTTTTTGAAAAGGTTATGTAATTCAAAAGTATTTATAAGAGGGATAATAATATTATTTCACATTTTATAATATCTCAAAAAGTTACAACATACTACATGCTATTGTCTAATTACCAAACAAACATATTATGTATTCTCTCTGTCCCATATTGATAGACAAATTTGTTTTTTCATATAGATTAAGAAAGTTAGCTGAAATTATTAATTTTAGTAGAGTTTTTCAAAAATATCCTTATAACTATTCAATGAGTAGTTAATGATACAATTTATTATACATTTAAGTGTGTGTAATTTAGTACAATGTGACATAATTACTAGTATTAAAAATAAAATAATCCTATAATTTTGGACAAACTAAAAAGAAAATGTGATTTATCTTTATAGGACGGAGGGATTATTTTTATGCTATATACTCTCAATATGCTATAAATGCTACTTGTCAAACAAGCTTAAAGTCCAAAGATAAAATCATAAGCCAAAATAGTTTAGATATATATCATATCTGACATACAAATAATATAGTAAATTTATACAAGTCAGGTAACTCTTCAACATCACTTAGTGATGGAGTATCTGCCATCCGATACATGTCTAAAAAGACAGTAGAAAGGTATCATGAATAAATGTCACTTACATCAGGGAACGTGGAAGAGCCCTCAAAAGGTAACAACTCAAATCATCAAATCATCAGCACCTAGGAAGTAACAAAATAGATGTGAGTATAATTTAGTGAGGTTAGATATAAAAGAGGACTCAAAGACCAAAAAATGGACAATGCCCGACATGCAAGTCAAATCGAACCGGGAGAACTGACTAGTCCTACACAAATTTTGGAAGCCAAAACTTAATATCAAATCCCTAGAACTTTTTTTTTATAAGTTACTCAGTTTCTTAGCTAATTCAATTAATAAATAAAATTACAACAATGACATACAATCTCATTTATACATAAAATATACAAGTTCCAATTTTTAACTCCTAAGTCACTACCCACGGTCTATGGAGCTAATAATGATGCAACTGAATCGTCCCAATAATGGGACTTTCTCAATATTGAACAATGCTTAACTTTATTTCTTAAAAAAACCTGGGAATAGTAACGACAGTGGATGAATAGCTTAGTACGAGAATACACACTAAAAGATTCTAAGACATTCATATTTGCCGTTTGGAAAACCTTAGGAAATTCCATTAGAAAATAAGTCTATTCTCATACTACTTATAATGGCTTGTTTAGAAAATAACATATAACGTGTAATAGATGTAATGTTTTTAAATAGTAAAAAGTTAAAAAAAAAGTAGTTTTTGTTTGTTAGTGAAATTCTTCTTATTCCAATTATGCCCTTTACTTTTAATTGTTGTCTTGTGTTTTTGTTTGCCATCCCTTTTATTTATTTGTTTAGGGGTAATTATTATTACGTTCCTGAGTTATACTATAATCTTCTATTCAGTCTCTTAGTTTCGAAAAGTCTTATATTATGTCCCTATTTGTACACAGCGTCAACTCAGAACATATGTTTAACACCTAATTCTAGTATTTGTTTCTTCAAGTTTATATATAAATGCTATGTGCATAAATTGTGATACCAAAATTAGGTGTTAAACATCTATTCTGAGTTGATGTTGTGTACAAGTAGGGACGTAATATAAAGCTTTTGAAAATTGAGGTACTGAATAATAGATTACTGTATAACTCATGGATGCAATAGTAATTAACCCATTTATTTATTTATTTATTTTTGAAAATTTGACATAACAGAAGCTTAAAAGCTAGAGGGATAAATAATTGAAAATCTGTTGATTCAAGAGAATATCAGAAATCCAATCTTCTATTTCTTGTTGATTTGAAAATACCAAGAAACAGACATCAAGCTCGTAGATTCAAAGAATACTGAGATTGGGAAGAATAGAAATTCTATCAAAACTTGCTCAAAAAATTGTCAGCCATCAACAGTAAAACATGAATAAATTATGTTCAGAATTAGCCCTAAAAATAAAGGGCAAAAGAGTCAAATAAAGTACTAAAACCTGAACATGAAACTTCGAAGGTCAAAATGGAGCTTCAACGGTCGAATTTGGGCCCGAAACTGGGGCTATGATGGGTAAACCCTGTCCAAGTATAGATCTCTGAATAAACTTCGATTTGATATACTATGAGCCTCATAACTGCACCGGTATCAAAAGATATGGCCCTTTGAAGCACTACCGCGTACTCTAGACTTCTTCTCCGAATCCAAACTCTTCATGAACTGTAAGGCTACTTGGTATGTATCATAAACCCTGTCTAAGGTATAAATATCTGAATAATCTTCTATTTGATATATTATGGACCTTATAACTCCACCAGTGTCAAAAGATATGGCCCTTTGAAGCACTACCGCACACTTTAGCCTTCTTCTCTAAATCTAAACTCTACATGAACTATAAGGATACATGGTCTGCATCATAAACCCTGTCGAAGGTATAAATATTTGAATAAGCTTCGATTTGATATATTACAGGCCTCGTAACTCCACTGGTGTCAAAAGATATGGCTCTTTGAAGCACTGCTACGCACTCTAATATTCTTCTACTAATCCAAACACTCCATGAACTGTAAGACTACATGGTCCACATGAAAATCACTCCAACCCTTATTTGGCGTTCCATTAGTGTACAAATTTCTCCATATACACATGCTTCTATGGTTAACATATGAGAAGTATCCTAGAAAAGAAATGTTGGGTAATTGGTGATCAACATTAAGATACTTCTATATTTTGATGATGAGCAAGATGTAAAAAAGTTAAAATACCCATGTTACGCACGTAAGGATTGGATTTAAGCATATAAGGATGTTCGGAGTTGCAAAGGAAGCCACTAGAACATCATTTACATACGTAAGAGAAGGCTAACGTACGTAAAGTTGGTCATTACGTACGTAAGGTTTTGTTAATGTACATAAGAATGCATTAGTTTTGGAACATAAGCCACTGGATCATTCAAGACCAAGAATTGCATATGTTAAGGATTCATTACGTATGTGAAAGAGGTGTTACGTACACAAGTGAAGATATTACATATGTAAGGAATGAAGACAAAACAAAGATCTTTTGAATGCTGAAGAAAATTTTGAAATAATTGAAAGCAACAGTCATATATTGGTTATGTACATAAGAAGAGCATAAAGTACGTAAGAGCATCTGGTTATGTACGTAATAGTGTTCCAGACAATAAGAACAACAATGATTGCACTCCAACTGCTAGTAAATCAACTCCAACGGTCTTATACCTTAGAATGACTATAAATACATCAAGAAAAGGCAAAGAATGGTTGATATATCCTAAATTTACACAATAATTCAAGCACTAAAGTATAGTATCTTTACTTTTAGTGTACTTGATTATTAGCGAATTTACACATATTTTGTGTTTTGTGTGAGGTAATGAGAAATGCATGAATTGGATGAAAAATCAATGAAAAAGGCATGGAAAACATGTTTTTGAAGTTGGAAGATCAATGGAAGAAAGTGCGACGAAAACCGACTCAAAGGGTGAAAAGATCGTGTAGCGTGATTTGGCATTGAAAGGCCAAACCAAGGTCACGGTCGTGACCTGCCATACCTCATGGTCCTGACCCTAAACAGAGAGCGATCATGGCCGTGACATCCTCAATCTCACGGCCGTGAGCTATCCAGAAGGAGACAAAATTGTATGGCGGTTTTGGGACAGAAAGTTGTACCTTAAGTGGACTTCAAAGGGCATTTTGGACATTTAATGGCCTAGGGTTTATGACATTGTAAGGGGTATAAATACCCCTATTAGCCACACTTCCCACATCTTTTCATTCACTTGGAAGACCACTTTTCTTTCTTTTATTTTTCAAGAACGTCATTTTAGGGTTTGAAAGTGAGAAGGAAACAAGGGCTCAAAGCTTGAAGATTTCTCTTGAAGATCACCAAGAGAGACGTCTAATACATCCGTTCTTCTCCTCTCTCTTGCTATTTTTATTTTTTTTACCATGATTTATGTTGAACTTCATTCTCTTATTTTGTTATTCTTAATCATGGTAGTTTAAATGTTTTGTTAGGACTTAAAGATGTAGACCTTGATATCTATTTTCTATATTTATGAATGGATATTATGCTCTTATTGCTATATTTGTAGTTTATATATTGTGCCTTGAATGACATATTTGTAGTATGTGTTGTGCTTGAATGAAATACTTGTAGTATTCTTAGATTTTATTTAATGACATGTATGAATTGAATATTGTTGTGACTGCCCATCACCTAATCTTCTCCTTTCGGTCCTTCAACTAGGCTTGGTAAGATGAACTTGTCGTATACTTTGTCCCAAGTTCCCATTGAACCTTCCAGAAGATTGATTATAAGTCAATGTCCATTCCACCAATTCTCTTTGGCTCTTCTCATTCAATTCTTTTATGACGGATTAACAATGCATGGTCAGAATTTGGTAGATACCACAGCGGGTGGTTATTTTGGTGACAAGATGGCGACGAAAGTGTATGATATCTATGATATGCTTGCCACCAACTCTTAACAAAAAGCAATTCGAGGAAGAAGAGCGGCAATTCATGAGGTAAACACTTCTTCTTCTTCTTCTTCTTCTTCTTCTTCTTCTTCTTCTTCTTCTTCTGAGTTATCTTCTCAAGTTACGAAAATGTCAAGAAAGCTAAACATGTTGATAAATAAAGAAGCCATGACTAAAGAACACTGCTTTTTTTTTATGGAGTAACGGGGCATAATGATGCTACTTGTGGATTTGGTCAAGGAATGAGCTTCGGATTGAAGAAGTGAATTATATGGGAGGTTTTGAGAAGCCACCATTGAGGAATGATCTATTTTCAAACACATATAATCTGGGATGACACAACCACCCAAACTTCTCTTGGAAAGACCAAAACCCAAACCATGATAGACCGATGGGACAACCAAGTTTCCAACCTTGACCACATTACCAATAAACGCAATCTTATCCACCACCCCCACATCACAACTAAGACAATAAATCACCTCCAGAAGACCTCTTGATGCAATGCATTTAAAAATTGGAAGCTAGAGATGCCAAGGTGGACCAAACTTTACACTCTCAACAAGTTTCCATTTTAAATTTGGAAAGGCAAGTTGGTCAAATTGCAAAGACGGTGATCAAAATGGAAAATAAAAGGCTACCTAGTACATCTTAAGTAAATCCAAGAGAGAGTGTAATGGCTATATCACTTAGAAGTGGGAAATTACTTGAGGAAACAAGTGTGGAGAAGGAGCCCAATGAGGAAGAGAAACCGAGCAAGGGAAAAGGGAAAATGTAATATCCCTCCCGTTCTGATCAATTCTTTGTAGCATTACAACCAATTTTTGACAAAGTCTCTGGTGGAACGTCATTTGATTGCAAATAATCTTAGTTCAATTCCAATTTGAGCCTCAAATTATTGAGGTGATGTTTGGGTATTCAGAGATGTTTGAGAATGTTTAAGGAAGGGTGTTATCCATGAAATTTTGGGTGTGGTTAAGTCTCGAGAGTGATGGGATTCATGATTTAAAGTTAAAAACACGCGCGTAGAGCTTGCTGGAGGTCATCTACGTGCATAGTAAGAGAATCTACGCACGTGGGTGATTCAGGTCAATTTGAGGGTGGTGTAAGCCGTCTACATTCGCTGTAGCGAGTTTTGTGCACATATAGCATGGTCTGTGAATAATCCGTGAGCTATGTTGACCGTCAACGTACACAGAGGGAAGTCTGTGCATGTTGATAAAGCTACGTTGAGGTTGGTATAACGTACATTGATCATGGATTCTGGAAAGACAAAGTTTCTGAATGTGATTCTGACATTGTCTACATGCACTGTATGCAGTGCAATGTACGTAGGAGCTTCACAACATACGTTGTCTTAGAGTGCAACATACATTGGCTTTGTAATTCAACGAAACGGTGCGTTTTGATCCGTCTGCCTGTATAAACACCTCTCATCCGACCTTAGTCTGTCATTCCTCATTTTCACTCTCTCTCACTCTCAGACCGATTCTCTATCTTTGTCTTTGCTTTCCAAATGTTTCTAAATATCTCTGGAGGTAAGATCAAGCTTCTAGCCTCTTCATGTCATCCATTTGATGCCTCTGATTTTTGAATCACATTTTGGTCTGTTTCTATTTAGGGTTCTGATTCTTGGTGATTCTTATGATATGGATGCTGAGGGCTTCTAGGTGATGATTGTTTGAGGTAAGATAGTTCTTCTTTTCCTCTTATTTCATCATTTTCATGCATTAATCTCGAAATCCATTTTTGGGCTGAATTTGCATCTAAGGTTTGGATTTGGTGTTTTTGTTAGATTGAGTGTTAGATAATGATTATCTATGGTTGTTTGAGGTTAGAGGAACCTAGATTAAGCCAAGAATCAAAAGATTTGAGGTTGCTTTGAATGAGCTAGGGATTGATTTGGGTTTGTGTAGATTTTGGTATTTTGAGTTTTTTTGAGAAACCAACCATAAATTTGAGTTCCTGAGGTTGAGTTTGATCCGTTTAGGTGTTTAAAACTAATTTCTCTCGGTTGAATTGAGAAATGAATTTTTGGGGTAATTTTTCCCTAAAGATAAAACTTGATATTTTGCAAGTTTGAGGTTAAAAACATAGTTTTTGAATATTTGGAGGTCTGATTTGATAATAGAAATACCTTGGGTATTGATTAGTAAACTCTGAACAGTTTGGAGACCCAATGGTCATATTGCATCGAGGTCTGAATGTCGATGAGCGATAGACTTTAGATTTGAATAGGATTTCAGACGATGTTGGCTTTTGAGTCTGCATTTGTATTTTATGCATGTTCTATTTTGCCACAGTCACCGTGTTTCATCTATTTGTAAATACTTTGTTTCAGCTCAGTTCAGTTTCTGAGGTGACCAGCCATCGACCGGTGGCCAGTGATTCGGAATTTGGAAGTTCGGCATCCAGGCGAGTGGATGACAGCTTCAGACACATAGGTTGTGTCTCTTCTACTTATATATTTTTGTTGTAGAATCACCATAGCATGTAAATTGGAATAATTAAAGAATTCAAAATCCTAAAATTTAGTCTACATGAGGACTTTTCTGATTTGATTTGTTTTTGGAAAATTAATTGGGTTTTTGGAAAGAGTAATGATACTCTATCTTTGAAAGGTTATACGCTTCTACGAAAGTTGAATTGTTTTGAGAAATAATATAAATTGATTTATATTATATTTCTTTGGTACAATTATGAGGTACATTTGAAATTTTGTTTTGGATAAAATGTTTGTCTCTATGCCTGTTACTTGGTTGAGAAATGCTTCCCTTTGATTTTGAAATAAATAACTTATTTCGGATATTTTTGAAATACTATTTTGATATAGCCTTGAGGGCAATTCTACTTTGACTCTGATTTGGATTTTTGGATCCATCATGGTATATAGCCTAGAGGGCTCTCCTAGTGCCTTAGTGGCCATGTATATGACTTTGTGCCTTAGTGGCTACACTTGCCTTAATGGCTATATATTCGCCTTAGTGGCTATACATTTGCCTTAGGAGCTATACTCTCCTTTTTGGTGTTACTTGCCTTGATGACAATACTTTTTTGGCTATATGCCAAACCTTCTGATTCTGAGCTTTCTGATAAGTTAAAAATGTTTTGACTTATATTTGAGTTTTTCAGTAAAGTGAAAATGGGTGTTTGTACTTTGTTTTGAAACTTCTGATCACCCACAAGGGTTTTATGAAGGATTTTACCTTGCTTTTGAAAGCATGCCGGTTTTGATAAAGTTTGAAAAATGTTATGACGGATTTTGCTAACACTCTTGATGGTATGAGTACATGTGTATGCTTTATCTGCGAACGATTTCAAAATGGTTTTTGAAATGATACTAAGTACATATATACATACATACATACATGTGATACTAAGTACATATATACATATATATATATATATATATATATGTTTGGTTATACTTGCATGTGATATTTTTGAACTGTTTTTAAAACAGTCTTTGTGAGGCACATATGAGACAATCTGGAGTATTATTCCTCATTGGATTTGACCCCCTTTCTTTGTTTTGTCCCTGTTTATTATAATCTTGCAGGTGATTCTTGTGGACTATGATATTTGACATTTGACGCTTAGTAAGGTCTTTTGACGTTGCAGTCAGTGCCCTTTTGATTGGGCCCCATTTGTATAACTTGTTAGATGCTCTACACCGGCTTACCATGAGTTTTGTTATTGTTTTTATTATTGTATTTGACATTTCAAATATTTTTAATTTGAAATATTTTTTTCACTTAATACTGTATATGTTTTGTTTTATTAAATGATGTTCAAACCTTTATTTGGTTTTATTACTTAATTGAATATGATTTTGGGTAAACGTTCTGTACTTTGAGGCTTGTGCAAAATGGGTCAGACTCCCATAGATGGTTCACCTCGTACGCCGGTCATGGTCCCAGAAACGGGTCGTGACAAAGGTGGTATCAGAGCATTAGGTTCGTATTGTCTCGGTCAGTTGTGGAGTTTAGGTATCTTTGATTGAGTCAGTTTGATTTGCCTCTATATACCATATTGACCTTGTTTCGATACTTTGATCTATGTCTTGGTACAGTGGCAATAGTTTGTAATCTGACATTTTCATGTACGTTTTGTTTGTTTGTTCTGTCAGAAATGCATCGTCGACATAAGACAGTTAGAAAGGTCGCTAGGTGACAATTTGCCGAAGTCGCCAAATAGTCTGGTACAGATTAATATGATTCGCAAGATATGCCAGAGGTTGTCATTTCAGCACCTCAGTCTCAACCACCACCAGTGGTTCAGCCGAATATTTATGAGCATTTTGCTCACATCCTTGAACAGGTTAAGTGATTTCTTCCTGGTTAGGCAGTTGGAGTTCAGCCAGCAGTAGCTGTTCCGACAGTTGCATCGGTTGTACCTGAGACCAATTCTAGTAGCCGTTTGATAAGGTTTTTGAAACTTGAGCCACATAGATTTAGTGCAAGATGAGGGAAGACCCACAAAATTTTGTCATCGAATTAGAGCGTTGTTTCGATGCTCTAAGTTGCACTGATGACTCCAAGAAAGTCAGATTTGCGGCATTCCTTTTGGACGGTTGTATAGCTATGTGGTTGTCACGACCCATTCCCAGGACCATGACCGGCGTACGAGGCAGATCGTCTATGGAAGCTCAACCCATCCCGCACAAGCCTTCCAGAGATTCAGAAATATTACCCATAATTTAATTTCCAAAATATTTATTGGAAAAAATATTTTATAGATTAAAACAGTTTATATATAACTCAATATATAAATATAAACCAAATGTATACAAACCATATACTCTGGTGAAATCAAATACAATAAATATATATCAGAGTATACATACACCCCAACACCCTACAGTAATCTGGTAAGGAGCTCTACAAAATAAAAGAAGCCCGAACAATAGGCATGACAAACCAAAATGCCTCCTCACGGGTGTCCAAGATGCGGAATGAATG
>CAODLS010215265.1:0-23370 GCA_948243855.1 Flueggea neowawraea | reverse complement strand
TAACATAAACAAAGAAACAAGAACAAACAAAAGGAAAAAATCAACATCACAAAACCAAAAATGACGAAACAAAATAGACAATAAGAGGAAAAATTGAACCCGATTTTAGAGTCAAACCTCTAATACCAACTTGTGCAAACTTCACAAACAAGTAGCCTTGTAACCCAACGGTAATATATAGTTTCATACCCATGAACACAAAAATTAGATTCGTTGCCCCGGTTGAATAGTGAAGTTGCAAACAAAAAGTATAAAACCTCGACCCGATTATTATAGAACAATCGCAAAACAAATGTATAAAATCTGACTCTTCGATATAAGGAACTAAAACAAATAATAAACAACAAATTCATGGGAGAAAACTCACCAATAATGTTCCAAAGTGTTCAACTTAATAAGATTTTGTTATTCTATTAAAATATAAAATAAAAAAAACTTGATTACAAGGAAATAAGATTTGTATAGGTTTCGAATCATAACCCAAGCCTAAATTAACATGGAAAACCCTAAATAATCAATAAAATTCAGATTCGAGGCACTAGACACGTTACGCGATTTGACATAGTAAGACATGGCCAAAAACGCGAGCATTTCAATGAAAATCGTGTAAAACTATGGATACACCTAGAAAGACATGGCCCAAGACAGGTCGCGTCTCAGGGTGTGTAATATTACACAACCTAACATGTGAGTTTGTAGCATGGTGTGTGATTGACCAATTGACTAAATCAGCTTGAAAAGGTTCCAAAACTCTTTCAATTTGAAGCCGAACCAAATTATCTTTCTCAAAATGATTTCCAACACAAATCTCCATAGGAATCCAATAAATTTCCACCCAGGGACAAAGAGAAGGGTACCATGACCCAAGCGCCGACGAGATCCTATATATATAATTTTTATAAATGATGAGGTTCTATACATATAATTTTATTATAATAATTTTTAATTCTCTAAACTTTAAAAAAATAAACAATTTAATCCTAAATTTGATAATCATCCATCCGTTTGCTACCAAAGCCACTACCAACTTCTGTAGTGTCATTCAACTGTGCCCCTGAATGAAAATAATCATGTTTCCATCATTGTTTCCACCTCTATGTCTAGGATCGCGTCAATAGATTTTTAGTAAATGTAAATTTGTTAAATTGTATGGTAAAAAAAGTAAAGAGAGTGATACTTAAATATAAATTTGGTAGATTAAAAAAATTTACCCAAAATAAAAACCTATATCTATTGATAAAAAGAACTTAAATAACATTGATATTAAAATTCTTATAGTGGTGTTGTTATTTTCTTATAAATGAGAAATATTATTAATTAATAAAAAACCCCACAACTTAAGATTTTTAACATACTTAAAACTATGGCGTCAACAAAAGAGAAACCCCTTAATCATTACAAACTATTTTAAGTTACAAGAGCATGAGGACATCTCTACACATTATTCCTAATAATGAAAAAGTCATATCTCTACAATCAATCCAATGCACAACTTGTTCGAAAGATTAAATGAATTATAAGTTTCCTTGCTTGATTACTTGCCATGAAAGTATCGTTTATTCTTTGTTTTCGAGAATTCCAGAACTCAAGATTTTTGTCAGCTTCTTACCAAAATAGTGATTTAGAGGAGAAGAGAAAACTCCATAACTCAAGATTTTATGAAATTTTATCAAAATAAGCTTTGAATGAGACCGAATAGTGTCAGTAATTGAGGATGTGACTTGATATGAAATTTTATCAAAATAAACTTTGAATGAGACCGAATAGACAAACATTAGTGGAGTGTGGTTTAATGCAATTCAAGGTCTATTTTAGCAAATCAAACCACATCCAACCCAAATATCATTTGCAACAGAACTTTAACTTCAA
The DNA here is from genome assembly GCA_948243855.1 of Flueggea neowawraea. Lineage (NCBI taxonomy): Eukaryota > Viridiplantae > Streptophyta > Magnoliopsida > Malpighiales > Phyllanthaceae > Flueggea > Flueggea neowawraea. Next base: position 21,501 of record CAODLS010215265.1, on the reverse strand, counting down.
AAATTTTGGTCACAATGTATCTAGCTAGCTCAACTTAAGGCCTTAGAGTTATAGGGCTTTCATAGCAAGGATATATACTTGGGATTTGATTTCTCCCACTGAGATTACATTAATTTCTCTCATAAATTGTATCAATATAAGTTGTTGATCTCTTAAATTAGTTAGTAGAAAAGTAGGATCAATTTTAACCTTTTCTAAAATTACAATATAGCGAATATTTTTAAAATACACTAAATATTGTAAAATATATAACGTATTAATTGAATATGTTGAAAACAAATAAAATCGTATTTTACTTCTCACCTATCTGGATATATTCATTGATTGCTCTTTAATTTAAATTGCAACAGAGTATTTTTATATTGAAATACACACTAGAGTTTATTATGATGGCTGATTGCTAAATTTTTGTAGTTGGCCAAACAATTTGGCAGCTCAAACAAAACTTGAATCACAAGCAAACTGGTGTTGAAGACGTCAAAAGTTGCATATTACATAGTAACAATAGATTTTTGTTTTCCACCTCAATAATACAATTGTAACTTGCCGTTAACACCTTAATTAGGTTGTATATCATGGTAATATAAACATAGTGGTGAGTCTCTCTCGGCTATCACCGAGCAAAACAACATTCCACGGAGGGGAGTATCTGCCTACATGGTCACACTCAGTAGGGTACGTCACTACCGGTAGTTCTCAATTCTCCTTTTCATTGAAAAAAAAACATATTTGATAAAAAAATTCTAACAATTATGCAACAATTTTGTGAAGATTATAGGCCTCATAAAAAGGATAAACTCATTGTGTGCCTTGAACATAAGACCTCATGATCTTAGGTGTGAGTGTTTACCAACTAAACTATCAACCTTAGTTCCTTGTACATCATTTATATGTTACTTTTTTTTCATATCCTTTTTTTTAATATGTCCTATTTTCAACAATATTAGCATCTTATAATTCTAATACATGTGTTCCACCTATTCTTTTACTATACAATTTATTAAAATTATATAATCAATCTGCTAATGCTATCATTATGTAAGTCTACCAAACAATTTTTTTATGTCATTTTGTTTACTTCTAACTAAATTAAATTCTCAACTCTTTGATACTAAAGACGACTCCAGTACTAATAAGCTTCAAAGTCATTGGCACAATACCGATCATTCTGATGCTCTATCCTCCAAAATCTTTGAATTTTGAAGTTTCGGAGAATCTAAAGCATTGCCGTACTCTGATCAGCTGATGAGACATGTCCAAGATAGGGCAATTAGTTTTTGCTTTCGAGTAAATAAGCATGAACACAACACTAATTAACGATTCATATACATGAACGGGTTTTACCATTAAAGTAGACATATATAATAAATCTAAATATATTTACTCTAAACATCTCTCATCAAAGTCTAGTTCGGACAATAAAGATTATTGTAGTCATATCATAAATTTCACAAGTGGATTTTGTCGTGAGCATTCATTCATTGAACAATGTATCCTTAATTTGCCTTGTATTGTATTAGACTATATCAATCAAAATTTTGTCCACACAAACAACAATCTATCGTGTTCTCTACATCATATCTTTAGAATATGCCTTACACCTTTCATGGCTGTTAAAGCTAAAAAACAAAGTCATATGATATTCGTCGTATATATTGGAAAGATGACTTTTTTATATAAGTTATTGTGTTTGCTATCACTGAAAATCGAACTTTCAATATCTAGTGTTAATGTTGACTCCAATACTAATGAGAAGCTCTGTGGTAAGATAATATGAATTGAATTGACCATTTAACAGATTTTGCATTTATTCTCGAATTTCATCTGTTTTCTTTTTGTAACGGTCAGACTTTTCCTTATGAATGTAAATATATGGATTGGTTCTTCATATGTTATTAGAGCGGCTTATGACCGAATGGTCTGAGTTCAAATTCTATTACCATCAGTTACTAACTAATTAAAATTGAATTAATTAAGTATAAGGAAGAAAAAAAGATTTATACACTTGAGAAAACGTGTTAAAAATATAGTTAATATCAGATTTTGTACATCCTCATAAACGGCTAGCTAGATAAATAGTGAACTCCAAGATTCATTTTTTTGTTAGTTAATTCGATTCAGATATTCAACCTAAAATCCCCCCACCACTAAAATTCAAGCATTTTTTCTCCCCATAATCATCGTAAATTTTTTTACTCTTTGCACATTGATGGAAAACGAAATCTCATGTTGCAAACTTGAGGGCACACCACACCACCAAAAGAAAACACAAAAATTATTCGGCACTTAGAGACAATGGTCGTTAATGCGTTGATCAAAGGGGTCCCTGAAGCGTTGCATGCGTGCATGCTTTTATATGTATGTTGCGCTATAAATCAAAGTTGTTTGCTTGAAATGTTCACATCATCTATTAATGTTGGGTTGTGTCTTGATGCTCCCAATAATGTTCAAAGATTCTACACCCGATATTTTTCCACATGTGATAGGGATAATGTATGTACCTTGCATTATTTATGTTGTAATTGTGTCACTTTATCTATGGTTCTATACCTAACCCTATAGCACATGGCTTTCTTTTGGCAAATTTATGTGGCAAGAAAATGACATAATTGTGTTTACCAAACTCTAAGTGAGAGTTTTGGGAACTTAGACTATGTAATAAAAGTCATTCTAACAGTACTATATATCTAATGGGTCTTGTTCTTCGGCACAATATTTGTAATCCCATTCTCATTTTGTCTATGATTTATTTGATTCATTGTTCTTGGCTAATGCTTGAAGTTGCCATAATTTCATCTTAAAAGGCATTCTTTATGGAAGGATCACGCCAAACCTATAAGTATATAGGGTGAGACTGATGCTATCATGAAGTCAAATTTCATCAAAAAAGACACTTTACAAGGAGGATTACCACTAATAGGCTTAATAATATCAAATAAAACGAACTTTGTTTGTTTTTATACTTATGGTCCGGCCTTTCAAAAATAACACTTAATAGCACTACTTTTATAATTTTTTGCATTTATGGCACAAATTAATATTTTCGTTAAAAAAAACAATTGATGACATGACACTGACGTCGTGGTGACATGCCCATCAGTTTTCAAGTGATAGCCTTCACATCGTCAGTGTCACGTAATCACTTGTCGTTTTTTTAACGAAAATACTAATCACGTGCCACGAATGCAAAAAATCACAAATGTGATGTTATTGGGTGTTATTTTCAAAAGGTTGAGCCATAAGTGCAAAAACGAGCAAATGTCGTGCTATTTAATGCTATTAAGCCCCATTAACAAACAATTTTTACCCTTAATTTCCAAATGATATGGAATTATATATTTAAACATTGTTGTAGTTTGATTTAGTGGTAGTTTTTGTTTATTGATAAATCGTTGCCTTATTGTTTTATTCATCTACAACACGTAGAGTAATTAAACAGACCAATCATCAAAAACAGCATGTCTCTCCTAACCTCCCCAAACCCTAGCCCCAAGCTTACCCCTCTTAACACCCTTTCCAATGTCCCCACTGCCACCCACCCCCTCGTCTACGTTGCAAACCACCCACCCTGATCAGCGATAAGCCTTCAAGCTTTTCTTTGTGCTCTCCTTCTTTCATCAATATTGCTCGGAAGAGGAATGTCCGTGGTCAACGTTTTGGCTTGGTGTGCCTTCACCAAAACTGCTCTTTCACTCAATCATTAGTTAGGCTCAACTGCTTGATCATTGACCATTACCATCTTCGTCTCTTTATGGCGCGTTTTCTCACCAAGAAATCCTATCCCTTGCCTACTTCATAACCAATTGCACCACCAAAAACAAAACCTCCTAAAACCAAAACAGTCCTACCCCTCGCTGCCAGTATCTGAAATGGTAGATCTTACCTTCAGCAAGCGAAAAGTGTTTCTCTTAAAGGTGGATTGCATTTGATAATGTCTCTTAGGATTTCCTTTGGGAGGTGTTGCAACCAATAGGTTTCAATAAAAATTTGAAATATTGGTTGCACCATTGTTCTATAATTTCACAGATTTCTGTATTGGTTAATGAGAGTCCCTATAATCCATTTAAAATGGAAAGAGGTGTTTACCAGGGAGATACATTGTCTCCATTTAATTTATATTAGCAGTAAAGGGTCTCAAGTGTTTGATTGACAAAGCTGTGGAAGTTGGATTTATTGAGGGAATCAAGGTACCGAGTATGGTTTCAGATATATCTATTATCCAGATCGCTTATGACACCTTACTTTTTATGCTGCAAACTTGATTGTTCTAGAAAATATGCAATGACTCTTACGGTATTTTGAACTCATCTCTGGCCTTAATAATTGACTTTCATAAAAGTTCCATGATAGTACTTGGTGTGAAGGAGAATGTTCTGAAGAGATCTGCAATCCTTATGGGTTGTAAAGTGGAAATCTTGCTGATAAATTACTTGGGTCTTCCTTTATCTCCTCAAACTGATAGGGTGCAAGATTGGGATCCGGTAGTAAATAAAGTTAAGAAGAAACTGACATCCTGGAAAGGTTCGTTATTATCACCAGTGAGCATACTAGTCCTTATTCAGTCAGTGCTGTCTTCCATTCCTATCTATTTTATGCCTATGTTCCAGATGTCGGTGGAAGTCCAGAATTGTATTGAAAGTATTATAAGGCTATTTCTTTGGAGAGGGCAAGTTGATCTGGGAACCATTTGCAAAGTTTTTTGGGAAGAGGTTTTGTAAGCCTACTGAGTTTGGAGGTTTGGCAATTTGTCGTTTGCAAATGAGAAATATTGGTTTGTTATTTAAATGAGTATGGAATAGAAATCTATCCATGATTTCAATTCTTGGCTTAAAATTATTCTATGTGAGTTCTGGAATATCTTGTTGGTAGAACTTGTTTTCTACACCTTCTAGAAAAACCTCCCATATGTGGCGTGGCATTAAAAGGCTTGTGTGTAAGATAAGGTGGTGTGGAATTTTTTCACTACCCATGTCAAATTTTCTGTATGTCATGGGTAACAGACCCAATTTTAATAAGATTGGTGGTATGGAGATCGTCCCCTTTCAATTACCTTCCCAAACCTTTTCCATTTGGCCCAGAGAAAAACTTGTAATGACGTTGACGGCTTGCATTTTTATGGGTCCAACCAGACAAAAATTTATCTTAAGAGCGACATAGTGAAAAACATTATGGCTAAATGAACAAAGGGATTGGTAGCATCTGGTTACTCTTATTCCCTGTTTTCCACTCAAGGCTAGCTGTTGTGATGTTTCGGTCTGGACTCTAAATCAAAAGCAATACACGGTACAATCTTACACCTCATCTTTTGGCACATATTTGCTGAATTTGGTAAACAACCATATGTTTAAATGTTGTTGGAAGACTGTTGCATCATCTCGGATTAAGTACTTTACTTGGTTGGTCTTACATGGCCAAATTCCAGCAAAGGATTTCTATCTTCTAGAAACATCATTCCACATGGGGACTTTAGTTGTGGTTCTTATGGTGAATCTCAGTATCACGTTCTCTTACATTGCTCTTTTGCTAATTCTCTATGGAGGAAGGTCTTGGGCATGTTTGGTATTCATTCAGTCATACTTGCACATGCTTCAGATTGGTTCTACCGTTGGTCTACTATCATTTCCAGTCAGTTACAGCAATGTCTTCACACAACTTTGTGGTGGCTCTTAGCTTGGGAATTATGGAATCGAAGGAATCGACATGTTTTTTTTTTCAGAGAGTACTCTTTTGCTTTCGATAGTATCATTTTCAAAAGTTTTATGCAAACACTCTTTTTTATGAGATGTAAACACTTAAACATTACTTTCACAGGGCTAAATGATTATAGATGCTCGAATATTGTGTTTACTTGACATCAGATTGATTTTCCTGTTGTCGCTTCTTGTATTTGATCCTATGTGATTATCCTCATGTTTGCAGTGGTAGTTACGACAAGTCACCTATCATATGGTGATAACTTTGCAGTTTTTTAGTCTGACCACTATTTTGGTGGCTAAGGCCTTAATAAAATTTTGCACGACTTATAAAAAAAAGGGTCTAGAACACGAAGAGTATTCTAAGAAAACTTGGTGATATTTTCTCATACAAATTAAAATCTAGAAAGTCATATTTATTAAAAAAATGATAAAAACCCAAGTGAACCTAGAAAAAGAAGCCCATAGAACTTCCGTTAAATTATTAATTAATGTTGCATTCTAAAACCTTGAGACCGGCTTCCTTCTCGTTGACATTAAAATTGAGTAGTTGTGAACCAATTGTGCATATACTATCAGTCTCCTTGCAGACTTCTTTCATTGGTGGATGATAAAATCATGTTGCAATTTGGAGATAGCTTAGTACGTAATTGATTCGTGTAGAGGAAATTATACAAAATGCACTTATAAAAAAACTATTTTTAATATTAGATACTATTTTTAAGCGTCTTTAGTTTTAGGTTCATATGTATTTCTTTAAAAAAAAGAAACCCTCATTTGAATAGCTTCCCATTTAAATCATTAAAGATCCACCCACATCACTTAAATCTTCAACTATTTTAGCTATTTTTTCATTTCTTAGCTAATTATGTCAGTTTCGAATGTGCTTTGTGTCAGTAATGTGGAGGGAACCGAAGAACATCCATAATTACTTCCCGTTTGTCGACAACTTTGGTGTGCAAATTCCGTATGTTACTACTACATTTTTTTTTCAAATATTAAGGCTAAAAAATTTGCTAAATTAAGAGAAGAAAAATTGCATTGACAATACAAAACCCTAAATTACAGTTGTTGCTATGATTTCATAGCATTTCACAAGCAGACGCACAGCCAACAAAACCGTGCAAATTTCAGACAAATGAATGGATAATCTTTGTAAATATTGACCCTCATTACTTTAACCCCGAAACAAACGCACCCATAGGGGGCAAAAAAGGCCTATATTAGACAGATTAAAGATAACTAGTCTCCATGAAAGTCATGTTGAAGGCTTAGAGATATTATATTTAATTTCGTGATAGGGTCAGGAGAGTGCACTTATGGACTAGACGCCACGAAAGGCATGTTGATCACTTCTCTGTTGGCAATCTTCCCGGCAAATTGTTGACTTTCTTGTATTTGTAGTACCATAAAAGATAACATGAATAAAGCAAGTGCTCTACTCCTCACTTAGCATCATTAGCTGGATGTGTATTAGGTAGGTTTTCTTTTTGAAAAGAAGAAATTAAGTGACCATTCTAGAATTAATTACATTAGTATTAATGGCTTAATGCAAATGTGAATAAAGAATAGAGAGAAATCCCACATTAAAAAATATGAATCACATATGATGCCAGCTCCACTTATGTATCACATGAATATAAGGAGAACAAAACTTGTTGAAGTTAAATAAGGAGATAGTGCATGTATAATTTTCATGGCTCCCAACATTTCTTGCTGGATTGTCTAGATGGCTAGATATATACGAGAATTACCAACATTGTCCATGTTCAGTGAGCTTAGTCATGTCTACACATTATATGGTCTTCACTGTCACTAATAACCATCAAATGAGGGTGTCAATTATTCTTTTTAAACATGATTACCACTAACTTAATCGTGCATATCAATTATAATTAACCATCAAATAGACTTTCGTCTTGAAAAAAAAAAGAAAGAAATAACCAAAAGTTTTTTTATAGATCGTATGCCCCACTAAGGGGAGGTCCATCCTCATATATTTGAAAATTATTGAAACTCTCATCCATTAAGTGTCTTGAACCCAAAACTTCATAGTTTTAAGTGTAGATATTTATCAATTGAACTACACAACCTTAATAGAAAGAAAGAACCAAAACATCCATACTTCTATTTTCGGATGAATATGTTGTGTCAAGCCTGATGGAGAGTATCATATAGTAGATGCAATTTCGCTTCGTAGTTTGAGAGTTATTAAATAAAAATTGAATAAATTCCTACTTAAGCCTTAACGAGGGCTAGTTCGATCTTTGCCATGCCCTAAAAAATGGTTATATATCGTGTCATTAACTATTGCCATGACAATACACTCATAATTGTAGTGGAGTGGTATAATTTTTTTTTAAATCAAGAGTTTCAAATTTAAATTTTAAATAAAGAGAAACTTTAAAATTTAGTAAAAAAAAAGTGAAATAACCAATGATTTAATAAAAAAATATATTGGGTATGAATCCGTACAATTTTAGAATGCAAACTATATTGCAGGGGGATGTTATAGGATTAATTATTTTACGAAACTACTTTAATTTACATGCAGGGTTGTTGATTATTGTTCAAAAAAGAAAAAAAGAAAAGAAAAGATGGCTATCGAATAATCGGTTGAGAAAAAATTAGATCCGGACAACTAAAATCATATATGGCATTATTGTTTAATTCTAGCATGACTTATATTTTTAATTTCCTTTTTAATATTTGTAATGAGAGCAATATTTGAAAATATCGAATTACTCTTAGTGGAATATTCAAAACTTAATCAAAAATTTGCATGAAAGGAGGTAGACAGAATTTTTCGAACAAGAAAAAGCAGTTTTGAGAAAACTTTAGTACTTATTATTATTATTGAGGAAATTTGAGTTAATTGGTTTTTAATCTTTCCATAAATCGAATTGATTCACTTCTTTCAATATTTGTCTCGATGTTCTAGAATTTTCTTAGACTTTATGTTACGTATAATTTCTTTTATAGATCAACCCTCATGAGCACATCATGAAAAATAGTGTGTTAAGAATCTCATTTCAGTTAAGATTGTATAATAGACATTTAATCTGAAGCAAAATAATACCTAATAATTATTTTAGGAGTGAATAAGCCTTTTTTTTGTTACTTGTAGTATTAAGTGTAAGAAAATGTATTTAAAACCATATTTTATACATTATTTATTGGCTTAAAAATTTAGGTAGATTGATTCCTAATTATATACTATTGGAACAATTTATGATCAAACGACCTGAGTTTGAATTCGGTTACCGTCTATGATTAAAACCAAATTCTGACTTCATCTATCAGTTTAAATTTTTAGGTAATTTAGTTCTTACTATTAGTTAAAATCTAATTGTGTATATAATTGAGGGAATATTTTGTCCTCGAAGAATCCAAAGTTACTAAACCTACGATCCCAAGAAATAGCACACTACTCTACAACTACAAGAAAATAGACTTATCAAAAGAGAAAGATCTTATGAGATTTAATTGTGCGTACCATTTTTCCGTTCTTTTTTGGGGTCATTATAATGTCAAGTACACAAGCATATGGTTTGGGCCATAAAATCTTGATCGGGCTGATATTTGGCTGTGGACCCGAAAATCTTGATCATGCTTTAAATGCTTCACGTGGCAACTACGACTACGTATGAATTGCATTGGTTCGTACCTATCACATTTTTTTCTTTCATCCTCACGCCTAGGAGATCTAGGCAGTGGAACCCATTTTATTCTTCAATCCTAACCAGTCAACCACTCAATGTGTTCTTATCTACTGTTTAGTCCCTATGGACCATGGTTATCTATCCATGACTAAAAATGTCCTCTCTTTTTCACTTCCATATTCCATATCTCTATGAATAATTTGCCTGACAATAACCAATGGCGGATACACGTGGGAGCGGGTGTGGGCGGATGTTCCCACAGCTGCCACATATACCCCTAAACTATATCCCTCTATATTTGAAACTATTGACAACGAATTCATTTTGAATTGTTTTCAAAATATGGATAGTCTTAGAAATTAATTATCTCCCACCACAAATCAAAGTATAGTTTGATTTATACTCTTTTTTATATTTTAAATTATTTTTAATGTAATTTTTTTCGTACTTTATATATATCGATATCGTTATATTTTTTGTTGCAAAAAAAATTCATTTTAGTCAACGCAAGTCTGCCCACACTCAAATATTTTTGGATCCGCCATTGACAATAACTTAGCTTTACATATCACAGTACGTGCTAGCGTAAAAGTTGGAACAACGAATAAAAAGAGACAAAAGATAGACTGAAAGAGAGAGAGAGAGAGAGAGATAACAATAATAGGAAGGGAAAGTAGGGGTGTTTTATATTGATTTACTTGTCTATATGCATATATGTGGTATTTATGTGAGTACAAGAGTTTATGGAATACTAGCTAGGAATACAAAGTACGATAATATACTTAACACCTTCAGTCAAACCAATGGTGGGTGAGGATGAAACCTAAGTTTAAACGTGAAAAATTGAAATTCTTGAACCTCAATGTTTAGACATGCCATTTTATTCACATGTGTACGGTCAAGTACTACTAAGCTTCATTTTTTTACGGTAGTGACTGGGTTGGATGTCCTTATGATCGTCGCTCTACCAATGAATGACTATATTTTGCAAGATTAGCAATGTAAGATTAATTAAAATGGTTTAAAGCAGAACCTAGAATGATTTCAAAGCAAAACTTCATGAGAGACAAGCTGTTCATTGAAGCTAATTATTTCAAAAAGAATTAATTAATGCTATAACAATACTTTGATATCCAAAACTAATAATATTTCAGAATATAATTTCGTTAATTTAGTTGAAGTGATCAATTATGTTGTGATAGAATAATTTAGCGTCTCTTAATACGAGATTGACACGTGATTGCTTTCATCAATATTGGAGCTATTTGATTCGTGTAGCCTGCAACGTCAATTTCGGAAAACTCTTTGGCAACTTCTTTCACAGGAAATATGGAAGCATTGCAACAGGAAGGTTTTTAGAAATCAAGATTCTTTTCTAGATGACATAATTTTTAGGTGTGTATTGCACAAATGTAAGCGTAACACTTTGCCTTATTTAGGCAATGATTTATTTTGCTGCCCAAAGGCAATCCATAGCTAAGAACATTTGTAATTATCAAGTTTTCCTCATTCCTCTGTGTCGTAACCCTAACTGCTGAATACACCGTAAGTAATAGGGCTTATTCCTGAGCTTTGCTAATCCACTGTTAGAGGAATAGTCATATTAATAAAATCTCTTACATACTTATAAGAAAAACTTAGTTGAAGTGATAGTATGACAGGCCAACAAGTTCATCCGTAAGAGACTTGACTTTGAGAAGCTGCGTAATAGAAAAATCATTCTTCTTTAATTCTTGAAGTTCAATGTTGAATGAAAGGTTTATTCTGAGAGATGGCGACATCGGCGAGAGCTTTTCATACAACTTGGGAAGAATAATCATTGAGAACACAGGTTATAAAGATTTCTTTAGTCATAGGGGAGAAAAGCCAAGAGAAAATATATGTTCTTTGAGAAGCCACTAAATATAGGTCGAATCCAGGATCGGAACAAGAGGAACATCATCACTCATTGCGGTGGCCGATGGTGGAATGATTATGCCGTCGACAAAAAGTATGACATCTTAAGAGTGAAGAAGCGGGAGAAGTTGAGTTTTCCATGCCAGATAATTTTGTGAAGTGAGTTTGATAAAAAAGTTGAGTTGAGCTGCAGTAAAACATAAAGAGGATGTAGCAGCAGGGAATATTTAGATGTCGCTTTGATACCATGTAAAAGTTGCAACTATGAAGAAGAAGAGACAAATGAAAGATGGACTTGGAGAGAAAGAGAGAGAGACAACACCACAGAATAAGTAAATATTTTTAACAAACTTACTGAATGAATTGATCTATTCTATATGTTTAATTCAAGATACTATTTAGAGATTTTAAATTATCATACCATAATTTAAACTCGTGTGATGAGTGTACTCCATTCAATTTAATTTTCCATGGATTGAAATTAAGATAAATCCAAAATTTTGAAATTACCACTAATACACTTATGAAAAAAAGGAAAAAAGAAAAAAATGTCGACCTTTGTACATGTCGAATCCCTGTTCAATTTTGCAGTGATCATTCTCACGAAGAACACTGAAAAAGATGCGTAGTTGATGTTTGTGATGGCTTTGAAACTAGCAGGCATACTATACCAAAGTGTTCTTATTTTAATGGTACGAAAGATAATTTTTATTTAATTAGTACCTTTTTTATTTAATTAGTACCTTTCAAAGGGCATACTCCAAAATTTCCTATTGTAGGGCAGCAAAGCTCAATTTTTCTGTTAATTTCACTGTGAAGAAATAGTCTGTCTTGTTACTCAATTAGGGCTAAGTTAGACTACAAGGACATATCTTGTCCCTTCCCTCAATACCCCTATTGCACCTTTGTCTTATATTGTCTTATATTTCAATATGTAATAGGCTGGTAATGGAGTTTTTGAGGGAAAAAAATCATTTAATTTACTTTTTAGAAAAAAAATTACGGTTAAGTAAGAAAATTATTATTTTTTAGATGTGTTGTCACTTTTATAACCGTTAGATTAATTTTAAACTAATCAAAATTGTTGAAAGGAGATAAAGGATATTAACTCAAAAGGAAAATAGTTCAATTATATTTCCAATGCTCTCTTTGTATTAGTATTTTTATCTATAATAAAGAATTTTGACCTAAATTAAAACTCCAAAATAAGATTTTTATCTTTCAAAATAAGATAAAAGGTTTCTTTCACTAGTTAGTTGTAGAGAGTCATATATATCTTTTATATTATATAACATTAATGACAGTCTAATTCTATTGGTTGAAAATATAATAAATAAAAAGAAAAATATAAAAAGGAGGTGTAAAATAATTAAAAATTAAACTTCTTATGGAACTAGCAAAAATTTAAAATATACTCTTTATTTATACTAAAATTACATTTTATGATAAAGAGTACCATTAAAAATGCTCAAACTATAACCGCTAGTATTTTTCAGGACTTGCACATATAATAAATTAATTAAAAGAAACAACGACAATAGGCGAAAAGAAGGGCTACTCAGTTGAACAATTTAAAAAAAAAAAAAAGTATAGACGTAATTAACAGACATTGAAACACAGAAAAAGATAAAAGAGGCAATGGAAAAGAAGGGCTATTCAGTTGTTGGGTGTTGGGGTACACATCAAGTAGAGAAAGGCTGTTGGGTGATACTTAGCAGTCAGCAAACAAAGTTCAAAAGTGATAGAAGGTGACTCCACTAATGGTCACCACCCATGATATTCACTAATTCATTTAAAGTTAAAACCAGCTCCACCATTTCTATCAATCACAACTTTTAGGAAGGCCTAGGTATTTCGTTAGGCATGCAATATTCCATGAGTCTACCATCTCCTCGATCTAATTTTAAATATTTTTTCTTCGTTTTAGCCTAAGAAAACATCAAGTAAGAAAAATAACTGCAAATTTGAGGTCTAATAATATTCGATTTCACTGTTAAAGAGTTAAAATGTTTAACTCTTAGTGAAAACGAAATAACCGCTAAGAAACTTGGTTTTAGTTCGGCAGACAGATGTGTTTAGCACAAGAGTTTAATGGATTGTTAAAACTTTTTGTTTAATTATAAATTTTCCTTAATGGACTGGTAATGAAAAAGTCTATTGGTTATACAAGGGTGAATATAAAGAAGCATATATCAAGAAGTTGTAGTGTGTGTAAAAGATATATAAGTGATAAGAACATATAACTCAATATCTTAAGGTTTTAGTTAAAATTAAATATGGTGAAAGGCATTCTTGTGTAGTTCAATAGGCACACAAATTATGCAATTCTTCCCTAAAACTCATTGGGTCCAACAAGTCATACTATATATTAGAGCTCATAGTTCAACTGGGACATGGACGAAGGACGAGAATGGTGCCATGAGTACAATAATGTAGTGAATAGAGCTCATATTGACTGATAATGCACAATCTAAGCTATGGTGAGTAGAGTCATCTTGTAGACTGAATGGTAAAGTCATAGAAAGAGCTCTTAGTAACACTATAGTGATCATCTAGCACGTATGGGGAACAATCTTGTCTAAGGAAGTAGGGTAAACTTGTAGATGGATGGAGGCATGAAAAGAGATACTGGATAAAAAAATTCTACATTAGTACTCGAGAAGACCTAATGAAAATTCTACGATACAAAGAAAGTTTCTATTGTTGGGAGAATAGGGCAAAACCTAATATAGAAGAGATTCATACCTGATGAGGAGATTGTTGTGAATGCCAAGAATTCCATATCAAATATATCTTTTTTCTTAACAAGTCATTTATTTGTTCCCACTGTGAATCAAATACTCGACTCCTTAGTACTAGAGTTGACTCCAATACCAATCAATTACAAGATGAGTGGTCTCACATCAAATAATTGTAAGATGTGTGAAGCACACATAAATGACAAAGACTCATAACTTAACGCCTTAAGATTTTATGTAAAAGGTGGTGTGAGACCCTCTTGTATATTCCATGACTATACCCAAGCGTAATTTGGTTTCCCGCAAGACTAGATCCAACAAAAGTAAAAATATTAAGTATGAATTGATAAAATTGAGAGTATTGGGATTTTAAAAATATACTTTTTATAGAAATACAACAATAAATATATAGTTGAGAAACGTTTACATTAAACTATAAGTGTATCTTAACGAAAATATTTTGTTTATGAACAACATTAATCTGTCTCTCATTTTTGCTTTGAATATTCTAATAAACTAACAAAGATTGGCATTAAATATTTGAGAGCATTAGGAGTAAGGTAAAAAAGGGGACACGAAATGAAGAAGGTAGCATCAGAAAGAAGACAAATGGTGAAATGGATATGATAAAAGCGAAATGTTAATAAAAGGGGAACATGATAAGATTAAGTCTTTACAGTTTTTTAACTTTTTATTGTATTAGGAGACCTATTTTCTTATTACCTAAATTTTGGTTTGTTGCAACATGAACAACTAGGTATTATGGCAGTGATGACATAGTTCATATACCATGTAGGGTTGGGCATGGGCCGTGTCGGGCTGGGTTGAAGGTATTTTTTCAGCCCAGTTGATAGGGTTGGGCCCGGTCAACCGGGCTGACATCCCAACTCAAGCACGCCCATTCAAAAAGGGCAGGCCAGACCGGGCTGCCAGCGGGCCAGCTCCAGCCACAACCCACAACTATTCAACTCAAACTCTTTTCAATCTTCACGTCATCGTTTTACTTTGCACCTTACTTCTTAATACAAACCCTACTAATTTCTTTCATCCTCATCTCTTCTTGTCGCAATCACTTGCAATTATAGATCTCCTTTAATCCAATCCTTCACCCCACTCCATAACCAAGCAACTTCACCTCGTCAAAATGGTTCTGAAAACAAGGCATTCTTCTTCATCTTCTCTCACTGCTTTACCCTTCACAGCTCTTCAACTCAAGCTCTCTTATTTTTTCTCTCTGTGACATAACTTTTGCGAATCGATGGCGGAGGAGAGAGAGGAAACTAGCGACAAAGGAGGAGGAAGAGGCGTGGTCGGGTTGAGAGAAAGAGAGCGTCGAAGGTGCAAAAGGGAGAGAGGAGAAAGAATATTGACACAGAGAGAAAAGAGAAAGAGAGGAGAGAGAGAGAGTGACTGAGAGACATAGAGAGCAATAGGACTAGGACTAGAGATTGAGAGCTGCAGAGAGGGATGGAATGTCTTTAGGGTTTGGGTGGAGTAGAAACAAAATCGAATTGGAAGGGGGAGGAGGAGGAATGCAATTAGGTTTATACCTCGGGCCGAGCCTATTTTTTGCAAACCCAGGCTCGACCTAAAATTTACTTCGGGCTTATTTTTTAGTCTGACCCGGCCCTACGGGCTAAATAATTGAACCCATGCCCTAATTTTTGGCGGCCCGGACTCAGGCCAGCCCACGGGCCAAGCTTAAATGCCCAACTTAATACCATGTTGCCTTAACCATTCGTGTCCATATTCATTTTCCCATTTTTTTCATTCATCGTCATCCTCAAAATTTATACTTTTAAAGTATAAAAATTGAAAAAAAAATTATACAATCAAGAAAAAAAATTTAAAAATAACTATAAATGGAGGTATCAAATAATCAAATTATTTAAAAATCAAATCTTACTTGTATAATACATGTCTCAAAATGCTCTTTTTGCAGCTACATATTATTAATTATGAGATTGGTATCATATGAGTAATCACTCAAATATTATCAGATCTAGTACCTAAGTACATAGTAACAACCACCGATGCATCAACACTGTGATTAATCCAAACAAGTTTGTACTTATGGATGGTTTGAATCGCAAAAGTCTAAACGGGTGTAACGTACGACAGTTAATTTTAAAGAGCATTATTTCACATAGAGATGAGTTATCATATTCATAATATATCAACAAAAAGCTTGTTTCGAGACCAAAATCCATCGTTCAAAACTTGTTTGTGCCACTTAAAAAGGTTTTTGCCTATTTTAGAGATATTTTTTATTCGAGTTTGGACTATCTTTATGTTGCTTTTTATTTTAGGGTTTCTACAATGTAAATATACCCTTTTGTAAGGTTTTAGCTGATTATCAACAAAATTTCTCTATTTTCAGCAAATATTTGTATGACTCTACACGTTATGGTGAGTCAAATTTAATTTGAAATTTAGTCAACATTTATATTATTCACTTGATGATAGGATCATTTTTCTATGATAGAACCACTTTAATCTCTCACTTGTTGATCTATTTTTCTTATGGTTGGCCTAACTGTTGAGAAAAAGAAGCTAAAAGACATATATTATCTGTGTTTGTGTCATTAGAATCTAATTAATCAATGGACACTCGGCCATTATGTTATTATATAATAATTAATATATAATAACATAATAAGTAACATGCGTCTTGTCTCCTTTAAATTATTGGTCGATCTCCTCCTAAGGAACAAGAAAGCTGTGCAAAATAATTTTATATAGAAGTGTTAAAATTGCATGGAACATTATAGATAAATATGATTAATTTTCAGACCAAATCGTAAGTTTACGGAAATATCTCAAAACTGTTCTTCCTTTATGGTGAACAAGAGAGTTTATATTGCCTTAATCACTCACAGTTTTTATGCCCATCTGGCATACATGTTGTTCTTCATTATTACAACATGGAAATCAATAATTTATTTATTTATTCATCAAAGATGACAAACAAATCAAAATTGCATTTTGATATAAGAAAGAGGAGTACATAATGATGCCAAATCTCTCACTAAAGGCTTCTTGTATACCTAGTCTACAATCAAAGAAGATCTTCCATTTCCATAATCATATCTGGTATGAGGGGAAAAAAGCACATAAAGCATCTCCAATGAACAAGAAGGATCCTCTTTTTTCTTCATAATCATACTCACACTCACTTGATGCTAATTAATGCTGGTCTCACTAATTAATTAGCTTTCATAATTTATCTTCTTTCACTTTTCTAGTTTCCAATTATGATGTACTTTTTGATTGCTTTCATCTAATATATTCTGATTGTAGAAAATTTTAATCATCAAGAATTAGTTAACTGGCCTACGCAAGACGAAAGTATGGACAATAGTATCTTTATTATAATTTATAAAAAAAATGAAATAGTTTTAATAAATCAATCATAATTATAATATATATAAATATACGGATGTGAAAAAAAAATTTGGACACTTTTATTCCTCTTTTTATTTATAAATACTTTTAAATCATTTGTTCTATAAGTATTTGACAATTATTTATTATTAAAAAATTAAGTGAAAAAGAAAAATATCAACACAAAAAAATTGTGCATGACAAGAAAATCATGTCAGAGACAAATTCGAATATCTAATATTTCTTAAGATTCTACTATTTAAGAACCATCCAATCACGTTTCATAAATTATGAAACGTGATTAGAAATCAATATTTTTTAAATAGCTTTAGAGTTTATAACTGCAGTGTACATAATTTGTTATGCAGTTTAAGAAGAAAAACAAATTATATTAAGATAATTAACCATCAAAATTGAATTTTAATAAATAGTTCTGTCAATTATGCAGTGCATAAACACAAGTAGAGAAATATAAGAGTACGTCCAAATCGATTTCGCTAAAGAATTCAATTTCTTTATTTTCCGGCAACAACAACAACAGTATTTGATGGTCCTCACCGAGGGTAAACAAAAGAAACACAAATAAATAAATACAAAAAAAAGGACATCAGGCTTTATAATGTATAAATATATAAGTATTAAAGGTATATATGTATATTAAAAAATAATTAAATTATAAATAAAAAGAGGTCAATAATGTACCCCACACAAAGGCTAGTTTAATATAAATATGTAAATAAAACAAGGTATCAGGTTAGCAAAACAATAATAAGCCAATAATCAATATTGATCAGAATTAATAGAACTGGTCAAGGTACTTACCTCTTGAGGCGCAGGAAATATCAGAGACACAGGTAAAAGTTCAAATGCAAAGCGTTGCAAATATTTCGCAAGCTTGTTAGGTTAAGGATGCAAGACTGTAATTTAAGAGCTGTATGAAGATCAGAACAAAGTCAGGATCTTGGTGGGAAGAAAAGCTATCATCTTTTGTTGCTTTTTGAGGAGCCGATGGTCCAAACTCCGACTTAACATCCCTATTTATAGAGATTTGTATACAGATTCCTTAACCATAAAGGATTCTACTAAATAAAAAGTATTTTAATCCTTCTCTAATTAGGACTCTTCTCCTAATTAGAATTCTTCTAAATAGAAATATCGTTAGATACTCATAACTCAACCAAACCAGTCTCCACCTACAACCGACTTGAACGGATCGATCGAGTTGAACGAGAGTTGAACCGAACCGGTCATGAACCAACACAAACAATAATTTTTGGTTCTGTTTTGACGACTTAGCTATATTAGTAAAACCTTTAGATTCTTCAAAAGAAAGGGGAACAAAACAAAAAGGTTCGGTTTAATTTTTCTTGGATCTATGCCTATTTAATTTTATATATGTATATTGGTTTATTTTTTATTTTAAGAATTTTGTAGTTAGGATTATCAGTTTTGTTCGTTAATTGAATAAAAAAATATTTGACATATTAAAAAAAAATATTATATAATTAAATTCAATTAAAGACAATGCAAATCTCTATTTAACTCATTTCATTCTGTTAAATATATCATCCATTTTCATATTTGAAATCCTAATTCGTAGCTCAATTTTTTTGCATTCATAGTTTGAATTTTGAGGGCCTATATAAGGAGCTTTGCTCCTTCATTTCAGACATTCACTCCACCACCTCCAAAATCGGGAGAGAGAGAGAGAGAGATGTCGATACCTCCTGTCCCGAGTCCTATACAGATCAAGTGTGGCATCTAGATTGTGAAACAGTCGAGCACTCTCGTTGACATTTCAACCGTGGTTTGCTGGCAAGGCCAACATAAAACTGGTCTTGCTCCGCTACTAGCTTCCACTGGAATCGATGTTAGAAAGTCAGACATATTTATTATACTGTTTATTCGTTAAACCGGTATGCGATTCCTTAATTGGTATTAGAGCCAATACAAGTTTTTCGAATATTTTTAGAAAATATTGGTGGTCTCTGTCTATGATGCCTACTGTGATTTTTTGGTATTTGACTTTCGGTCTCGAACGTCGTTTTTTATTCGAGTTCGTCCAGAGTCAAAATCTGAAAGTTGGAGTTTCAAAATTCCGATAAAAGATTTGAGATCAACGATCTCAAAAACGTAACCTGCCAAAATTTCGTAGCGAAATTCCATCGGGAAGGTCGTCAAATCGACGATAACCCGATCGAAAAATATTGAGTAATGCAACACAGATGAATATGTTAATATGATATGAAACAATGATGTGGTACGTTTCTATTAGTTGCACACGGATCACTCGGATCGCGACATGTGGCAACGGTAGAAGGATTAAGAAGGATCCAAAAAAGCACACAGACCAATCACATTTGACAGTAAAAAAGGTCAAAGTTGACAGCGCAAAACGTGAACGAATTACATATCGACACGTGGCTTTGTGCAGTCGCGACAAGTGGTCTCCTGCAACGTCGACACGTGGACGTATATGGCGTCAAAACGTGGCAGCATGTCACTCCAACACGTGGCGATATCTGTATGTGACATGTGGCATCACTTGGATGTAACATGTGGCATGCTGACTCACCTGACATGTCATCATGTTTAACCATTGATATGGTGACATGTTGCATGTTTGCCACGTGTTGGACACGTCATCACGGCACGTGGCATACATGTCGGTCGACGTGGACATTAAGAAAGCGACATGTTGCCTTACAGTTGTGCGACACCTAGCTTCACGCGACAGTGACACGTGGCAGAAGTTCTGTGAACGTGGCATACACGAGCTGACGTGTGTAAGCATGTATGTTCTTCCACGTGGTGCATGGGAGTGCGTGCCATATATTCCAGCCACGATTTTTTAGCAGAAATACAATTTGGATTTTTCTGAAATTTTGGGTATATTTTTTTACAATTTTTTATTTCTTGAACTATTTTTCCCAATTTATTGGCGTTTAAATAATACTCAAAATTGTGAGAAATTGCATTTTTCTGCCAAGAATCATTTTGGAAATTAGTTTTCGAAATAATTATTTTTAAAACGTGCAAATGTGGTTCTTATTTAATTGAAATTGGATTTCAATTATTTGAAAAATATGCGAGTACGTATATACCTATTTTATTTATAATTTATTATAAATATACAAATGAGGTAAAACCACGTTGTATTGAACATAGTGCAAATTAAGGAAGAATTTGCATGACTTCCAAAAGAGAGTATTTTGGAACGGTGGTGGTCGTAAAACAGATTTGATTGTGCATTAAGTGTACAATGGTGATCAATATTCACTTACTTCATAAAAGATTATGATACTCATCACCGATATTGGTTAAACTATTAGTCTATACTAGAATTTCATGAAAACATGATTCTCTAAGTGTTGAGGAAACACACTTAGAGATTCTAGTGAATTAAGAACGTTTTGAAATTGGTATGTCTAATATCACCATGATCGCAAAAAGAGAAATCGTGAGAAGTGGAAGATCCACTTTAAGGTCGTATGATTTATAGAATTTTTGATAAGTTAGCACAACTACTTATGAATTCTATTTTAACACTTTGAAAAATGTTCATTGTGTATCCAATTGGCAGGCATAAATTTAATACTATATTTGTGTAGTATTATTCTTTGGGGATATTATCATTATTTGTGTGTTAATGTTGTCCAATGTTAATGTATTTTATATTAATATTGAGATAGATTGTTTGGATTGCATGTTGGTTTAATAAATATAGATGATTTCATTTATTGCTTTGACTTGTTATTGTGTTAATTTGACTTAATCTTAGGAAATATTTTATATGTTGAATATATTGTCCAATTATTGAGTTTGTCTAAATAATTGAGATGACCAACATGGATTCTTCTAAGTCAAGTGAACTTTAAAAGTGAATCTAAACAGTCATTATTTACTGTCTATAAAATTAAATATAGTATGGTTAATTGTTAAGACCGTGATGGTAAATGTGCACCTAATGTACATTTCGATTCAAAGCTTAATAAGAGACTATGCTAGTTTAATTTTTGGTTGGATGGTAACTATATGTGTATTGCAATGAATTACTTGTGTACAATTATGTCTTGTTATTTATCAAAGTTATTTGTGTGATTCACTGCTTATAAAAGTCGATTGATG
>CAODLS010215174.1:0-36918 GCA_948243855.1 Flueggea neowawraea | reverse complement strand
TCTCATTCGATCCATCATCGTTTATACGCAGAGACTACAACAACATGAGGAAGATTATGAGGCGACAAAGAGCAAGAAACAGAGGGAGAAGAGAGAGGAAGAAGCAGAGGCGATGGGGAGGAAGAAACAAAGGCGAGAAGAAGGAGGAAGAGAAAGACGGGAGAAGAGAGGGGAAGAGAAGATCGATACGCGACG
This sequence comes from Flueggea neowawraea, assembly GCA_948243855.1. NCBI lineage: Eukaryota > Viridiplantae > Streptophyta > Magnoliopsida > Malpighiales > Phyllanthaceae > Flueggea > Flueggea neowawraea. The sequence goes on along the minus strand of CAODLS010215174.1, from coordinate 36,723 downwards.
GAGAATGGAGGAAAAGACAGAAAAGAGGGCAGCGATGGCAACAAACGGAAAGATCGGGAATGGAGGAGGAAGAAAAAATTAGGTAAGAGAGAAGAGAGAGGAAGGAGAAGGGAGGGAAGGAAAAAAAATATGTTGTATTATAGTAAGAGAAAAAAAAAAGTTGTATTACAGTAGGTAATAGTCTTTTATGTTGTATTTGTGAAATGAAGAAAAAAAAGAGACATCAGGTGTACTTTCCTCTTTTTTTTAATGGTTTGGTCTTTTCTTAAAAGAAAACTAGAATGAATGTGGAAATCACATTCGTCAAGATCAAGCATTAAATCTTACATCTTACTATATCAAGTGCATGGACGGAAGTGAAAATAAACTCCAAGTAATCTGCGATCTATTAGTACTATATATGTACTTTAAGATTTCGTTCTTTAGTTTCGATGAACATGAACTTAGAAGAAACCTGCCAAAGATCCCCCTTAGACATTAAGGCAGCACTAAATTTTCGTTTTAAGATTGGAACAAATAGCATATTAATTTATTTGACCATGCCACCTATTTGCCCGATAAACCTTACCTTCTTGGAAATTAACTTTGCCGAGATTGTACCTTTCTATGCCAACATGCTCTAATTTTCTAAGCTTACCATGTTCATTTCCTGACTTCAAAAGCAAGAAAAACCCTCTCTTTTTTACACATCGATACAACATATCCATCAACTTTTAATGCGAATCTTCAAAACCCTACAATTCTTGACCATGTTCAATCCCCCAAATCCTAGAATCCATGCAGTTTGAGATTTGTGCTCTACTATAAATACTTGTAAACATCACTTTGTCACATTAAGGTCTCGCAACGTATACCTCTTAGTTGTGACCTCTCCTCTCTTTCTCTCTTTTTTTCTATTAATTGTATATTTCTATAAACCTTAACAAACAATTAATATGGCCGAGAGGATCCAGTTTTACCACAAAAGTCTGACCAAAGCCCCATCAAAGAAGAAGGGTGTTGGGTTTACAAGAAAATGTGCCTCTCTAGTTCAAGAGCAACGAGCCAGAATTTATGTTCTTCGCCGCTGCGCAACCATGCTGCTCTGCTGGTACATTCATGGCGATGACTAGTTAGCTAATTAGAGTTTTATTTTTTTTTTAATTTCTTCCTTTTTTTGGAAAAAAATGTTCCTTTTTTTTTTATTTGGGTCCAGCTATATATTTGGCCAGTCTTGGTTACGTTAAGTGGGGTGTGGCCGTAACTGTTGGATTTCTCAAGTGTTTCTACCATCTTTTTGACCTAATTGGCGGCGTCCAATAAGGTTTGTTTGGCACTTGAAAAATTGCAAGTCACACTCTTGCTTTTTAATTAACCAAACTTGGAATATGTGAAGTGGCTAGCTGCCTTTGAGAACAAAAATATTGTGGAGAAGCATAGTATGGTTTTCGCAGCTTGTGGAGTTGCACTGTAATGTAAAGCAAATGTTGAATTACAGCAATGGTGGACGTATTACTTTGTTTTGTACGAAGTATGATCGTAGTTACGTTATTATCTGCCTCCTGCATCTGGGCTGTCTTAAAAAGAGGTATTTCACAAACAAAATAAGGACTCTATAGCGCACGGAATATGATCACCAACTTTTTTTGTCAATCGCGGCTGGAGAGGTTGCATTAATGAACCTATATAAAATGTATAAGTTGTTGTATTGTACCAAAATAAACTTACAAATGTAACAGCCATTAAATTGTAATCTTTATATATTTATGGAAAGAAACAAATAAAGAATTGTCTTTAAAGATTTTTTTTAAGTAAATTTGTAGAAATTTTATTATTCAGAAACATTAAGTTGATATAGCCACCAGATCTTGAATCGCTGGCCTGAGACTGTAAATTGGCGGTTTGATTCGTCGATAACCAAAACAACTAGACCAATTGGTAAACAACCTAACGAAGTTGTACAATTTGTTAGAAAATTAGAGCCAAATAAATATAACAATTAAATGAAAACTTTTTTTCACAAATAAATTATGAATAACTAAAATAATAATACCAAACAATTTGGATGGAGGCTTTTTTATCAGAAGTGTCCGTAAGGATTTATTCGAGTAATTTCCCAGGATTCAACCACCCCTTTCTTATAAAATAAGGGAAACAGGAATCAGCAATAATTAAATAAATAAAACAAACCCAGCATATTATGATTAACAAAAACACAATTTGAGTAGCTCAATTGTTTGTGAAAAACGAGTATAAAAACAAGAGAAAGAGAGAGAGGAGCTTGTAGAAAAAGGTTTGTCAATGGTGAGTGAATGCATGACTATTTTTAGCCAAAGAACCAACGGATCTCGTACAAAAATAGGGACCATCCAGCTACTTCTCAAGATGAAATACACACAAAATATCAATTTTGATTCTTGACTAGTTCTATCTTGAATACTTCCTCCAACAAATATTTTCTCCACATAACCCACTTTTGAGTTTTCACTTGGTTTTATTTACATTTTTCTTTTAAAATAATACAACACAATCAAATAGCAACAACCCTGTATATGATAAATCAAAATAGCATTCAATATTATTGAGAGCATAAACCACAAGCTTGGCATCTGACTCGACGAAAACATTATGTAGTCGGTACTCTCTACACTATAGAGCTTCATGAAAGGCCCATGCCTCCAGTAACCGGGAGTCTAACCTGGTAGATTGGTTTGCCACTAGGCCTCTTCACGGAATCTAGGCTCAAGAACAAAACATTACAAGAGATTTAGCAAATGTCCATTGAGTATTATGTTCCTAAAATCCAAACACAATTGATTTTACAACTATTTTGGAATGCTTGCAAGATTCTCACAAAGATCGCTCCTTCCATTTTCATATGGTTTCATCTTAGATGAATATAAGGGTGTTTGTTTGGAGTAAATTGCAAATGTATAATGATAATATGCTCCTAAAAATACGTACATTCTCTCTCTCCCTCTCTCTCTCTCTCTCTCCCTCTCCATCTCCCCCTCTCTCTCCCTTTCCCTCTCTCTCTCTATCCCCTCTTGCTCTCTCCCTTGTTGGTCCCAAGAATGACACTCCAAGATGAGGGTAAATTGGAGTTTTATAGAATTTAAAAACTTTATTGAAAATATTTTGCAAACTAAAACAAATAACAAAATTAAATGCAGAAGCAATAAAACCACCAATCCACACACAAGATAAGGCAAAGTAAATAGAGTAGGGACATAGAAAACAAAGCCTTGATTATATGGTTCAGTCCTCCTTGACCTACGTCCACTCCTTTAGCTAGAGAATTTTGATCCACTATCTTCTCACTTCTCGGCGGAGGGAAATCGTTACAGCTTGTTTATGCAGGCTCATCAAAAAACAGTTACACCACTTGTTTTTTGACCAAGGGTGATCAACATTTAGATTCCTCTATGTTTTGATGATAACAAAATCACAAATGATCATTGTTTATCAATGTACATTACACAATGTACAATGTATGTCATGTTTTAACACAAAGTACGTCATGTATTCCAACTTACGTGACCAAAGATAGAAAATGAAGCAAAAATGAAGTAGTGCCACTGGATGGTTCAAGTGCAAACAACAACGTACGTTTTATGACTACCATGTACGGTATCACCATCAACGACGTACATCTTGTGAATGAAACGTACATTATCTGAAGAACATTTTGTTGGCTTGAGAAAGCTTATGATCAACGTACGTCATGCATGAAAGACAAAGAGCAGACTTGATGATCAGGGAACATTTGCTTATTCTTCATGAAGATCGAGATAATATTTGATAGCAACGGTCAAATGAAGAAGCGCAACGTACGTCATGCGTCATGACACGTATGTTATGAGTAAACAAAATGTACGTGGGATAGAACGATGCACGTCGCCAGCTCTGCATGAAAATTAATTTGAGTCGCTCAAGTTTTCCCTAATTAGTAGTTTAGTTCTCGTATTTTTTTTGAAAACAAGTTAGTCCATGCGTGTTTTTGACTGTCGGAGTTAACGAAAATAGAAACCATATTACCCTCCCTTAAAGTCGAAACTCAGCCATTCCAAACAGATTTTCTCTCTCTATCTATCAAAAATTGGTTGCTCTCTTTGTTTCTCTCTTATCGGATCCTCTTCCCCCTCTTATTTTTTTCTCACTGCCATCAACCTGTTGATGAACTCAGATCTCTACAACATCCCTGCTCACAACCTCTACAAGATTCCTCACTGACTCTCGACGAACCCAGATCTCTACAACGTCCTTCACGCCACCCCTCTCTCCTTCTCCCTCGATGCAAAACCAAACCCAAACCTCTTTGCCCAACCATATAAAGCGAAGATTGGGAGGGTGGAGACGGTTGAAGATGTTGGTGTTTTGGTTTTGTCGACTAGATTTTATTGGGTTTGATTGGATTTTGTCAAGTTCAATTTGTCTCCCAAAGCAATAGTTCAAGTTGATATGTGTTCAAGTGAGGGAGCAACAACCTTCTTGCTCACAAGAATCAAGAAAGGAGTGAAATGGAAAGTTGAGGAGAGATTTGTGGGTGGAGACGGCTAGGGATAGGACGCAAACAAGTAAGAGAATTGTGGGTGGCGATGGCGAAGGAGAGGACACAAACAAGTAAGAGAATTGTGGGTGGAGACAAAGAGGCGGGATTTGTTTTTGTAGCCAATATGATTTCTTAGTACTTTGACAAAGGAGGAAGTTGAGGATGTTTGGTTTTTTGGACTTCATTTGTTGATTTATGACTGAGTTTGAAAGAGGTGGCTAGTTCTTGGAAACCTAGAAATTTTTGGGAGTTTGAAAGACTGTTGGTTCTTGGAAACCCATAAATTTTAATTTTTCATTTGTTTGTTTGAAGCTGTAAGATTTCAACTTGAGCAATTGAGATTGATGGACCTTTTTGTTTATACAACCCTTTTTTGTTTACACAACCTTTTCTCTTTTGGTTTTTGCTCCAATTTTTTACATAATGCCTTGCGGAACTGAGATGGGTTTCTATTAACCAATTTCATCTTCATGTATAAAAGAAAATAAGATATGAAATGATTTTCTGTTGGAATCGTGAACTCTAGTGCTTCTCATAAAGATCAACATCATCTCCATCCACAGCTTTCCACTTAAATTTCCAAACTACATTAACTGCAAAATACTCCAAATGAAGCATCGCCAAGGCCAAGACAAATTCTCCTCCCAACCCCAAATGGCATCATTTTAATCTCTCTACTTCCTATTATGTCAAACCCAAACCTTATACTCTATAAACTGCTAAAAGTATTTCTCAATCATAAAGAGGCATTAGAATGAAGCAAGGCACAAGAAGAACAAATTAATCCAACCATTGAAATGATCCATTTTTTTAGTAAGAAAGTATATTTTAATTTCTACTTTTAGCATAGTTTTTCAATTTCTGCTTTGAAGCTCCCAAAAGAAGAAGAAAAGGAAATTAGGGTTCCCCATGGTCTCATAAAATAGATTCAGGGGCATTTTTGTTTTTAAAATTTTATTTAAAGTGAACCAGACAACACATCAACAACTTACTAACAAATCAATGAAGTACCACTAACAAAAGGATTTAAGTGTAACTCAATTTTAAACTTCAAGGATTTGTGTCTGCCTTTTGCTAGAAACTCGTGAACTAACCTATTAATTAGGGCAAACCTGAAATACTTGAAAAATATTTTCCCAATTTTTTATTATTAACAAAAAAATTGAATGTTGAGTTAATTCCTAGTTACTATTATTTTCCTTATCTATATTTTGACAAATTTATTTAATGTTGACACATTCGTCTTTTTTTTAGAACGATAGTATAAACTGATGTGGTAATGACACACTACATTAACAAAACTTTACAATATTTATTTTGTACGACCCACTTTAGCTATTTACAGATGTGCTTTCTAATTTTTGTCTGCACGATCGTCACTTTTCAGATACACGCACATGTATTTTGTTCATACGAACAAGCTATGTTGTTTATATGTTGTTTATATATTGTTTGAACGTTGTTATATATTGATGATATCTTATTTATACGTTGTTTATATGTGTTTTATATGTTCAAAATAATAAATAAACAAATCTAAATTTTTATATATTGTTGATTTATTATTGGTACCTTGGTTATATGTTGTTTCAACATATAAAACAACATATAAAAACATACAAACAATATATAAATAACATACAAATAAGGTTAAAATAAGTGCAAAAAAATGAACAGATTTTAATCAAATTCTAAACAAGTTTTAAACAAGAAACAACATATAAGCAATATATAAATAAGTTTTAAACAAGAAACAACATATAAACAAGAAACAACTTATAAAATTTATATAAACAAGTTTTAAATAAGAAACAATATATCAACAATATATAAAAAGTTTTAAATAAATTTTAAACAAGTTTAAAACAAGTCCAAAAAAAATGAACAAATTTTAAGCAAATTATAAACAATTAGTTTCAAATAAGTTTTAAAGAAGACCCGAAAAATATAATCTATGAAATTGAAAATGTAATTTATAAAACTTAACAATGTAACATGCGAATTTTCAAATTTCTATCAAAATAAAATAAATAGGCCTAGTGGATCCGTTATATGCTAATGTAAGTGTCGTGAATATGTAAAGAACCCTAAACTGATTTGGTGGTCCATGTCTCAACCTTATAATTCCGAGTCAACTGAATTGGGTTTAATGGTATCAGGATTGAATTGAGATTTGGATCGTTTACATACTCACGACACTCACATTAGTATATTGTGGATCTACTAGGCCAGACCCACAGCTCAAAATGAGTTATACCACGATCAGTTCGAGTTCTTATGGACTTGGTCCAGACTAAAAAGGCCAGGTGTACTTTCTTATCTGAAACAATAATTTTGGGGGCCCGTATTGAGTGGCTTAAGAGACGGTTAAGCATGGCTGGTGCGATTTGGGTTGATCCGGTTAGAAAAGGAGGTGGTGTGGCTCTTTTATGGAGCAACGAAATCAATATGAATCTTCTTAGACTTTCCAGAAACTACATTGATATTGAAATTTTTGATGGTGGTAATAGTCCTTGGAGGCTTACTGGTTTCTAAGGCTTTCCTGAGAGATCGCGAAGGAGAGATTCTTGGGAGTTGCTCAGGAAACTTGCGAGGAGCTCTGACCGTCCTTGGGTGTGTTGGGGGGATTTCAACGACTTGATGTTTGCTTCTGAAAAGAGGGGTGATGCTCTGCAGCCAAATTGGCTTCTTGAGGGGTTTAGGGAAACTGTTAGGGATTGTTGTCTGAAAGATTTGGGTTTGGTGGGTCACAATTTCACTTGGGAAAGGGGAAGGGGTTCTGAGTTATGGATTGAAGAGAAGTTAGATAAAGTTTTGGCAAATTGGGATTGGAGAAACCGATATGTGAATGCAAGGGTTCTGAAAGTCGATGGGTCCAATTCTGACCATTCGATTCTGGTGTTGGAATCCAATCCGAGGGGAAGGGGATGGAAGTCGAAGTTGTTTAGGTTTGAAAACGTTTGGGCTGATGAGGTGGGCTGTGTGGATATGGTTAAACATGTTTGGTCAGAACCGATGGAAGATGGGATGTTGGCTAAGCTTTGGTTTTGTGCGGAAGAGGTTGGGAGATGGGGTTCTAGATTCTCTTGTGGGTTTAACAACAGGATTAACTCTTTGAAAAATGAGATGAACAATCTGAGAAGAGCGAGGGATCCGGAGGCGATAGAGGAGTACAGGAGTTCAAGAAGAAATTTTTTTTCTTGTTTTGAAGCAAAGGGAGGCTTAATAGAAGCAGAGGGCAAAGGTCCTCTGGTTGAAAGATGGTGACCAAAATTTGAGATTTTTTCACTCAATGGCGTCGACAAAATATCGTCGAAATCACTTTGATTCTTTGGTCGATGATAACGGTGTTAGGAGGGATTGGAGTAATGGTCTGGGTGATATTATCACTGACTATTTTAAAAATCTTTTTTCTTCTGCAGGTTTTATTACTAATGAGGTGATTGACTGTGTAGAACATTGCTTGTCTGTGAAACAACGTGGGCTTTTAGACGTTCCTTTTTGTAAAGGGGATGTTCGAGAAGCTCTTTTCAGCATGAGTCCGGAAAAAGCTCCTGGTAGGGATGGCATGAATCCTTACTTCTTTCAAAAATTCTGGAGCACAATTGGTGAGGTTGTGGCTGAGTTTTGTATTGGGATGATTGAGGTTGGGTCAATTCCTAAGGAACTGGGGGAGACGTTAATTACATTGATTCCTAAGGTTGAGAATGTTTCCAGGATGGCGGAGTTTAGACCCATCTCGTTGTGTAAGGTTATCTATAAAATTATTGTGAAGGTGCTCGCAAATAGGATGAAGCTGGTTTTGAACTCTCTGGTTTCAGAATCTCAAAGTGCATTTGTTCCTGGGAGGCTGATTTCTGATAATATTCTAATTGCTTTCGAGGTTCAACACTATCTGAAGCGGAAAACAAAAGGCAGGAAAACATTCGCATATCTCAAAATTTACATGTGCAAGGCATATGAATGAATTGAATGGGATTACGAGACAGTCCAATTTGTCATTCTATATGTATATGTAAACTGAAAATTACTCAAATTAATTTTATTGTGACTATAACTGTAATTTAATAAAATTTATGTGACATTGATAAAAAAAAGACTTTTGTAACTTTACGAACTTCTTTCCTAACTTTTTCATGGATGTCATTAACCCTCAATATTCAGTGGTGCACTGTAGTTGTCATGCCCATATTAAATATTTATTCAAAGTGTGAATTCTAAAAATCTGCATGTTTGTAACGTTAGAACATATTATTTTTAATTTGATTTTCTTTGTTTCTTACTTTGTGGAGCCGTTACATTTTTTTAAGGTGTGTTAAGAATTTCTTTTTTTTTTTCTCCCAATTTTCTGGAATTTGTTTTATATATCAATGTTTAGGAATGTAATTAGTTTGATTTTTTTTTCTATAAAAGTAACGAGACTGTTTAGTTGAGAAATATTTTCATTATTTTTTAGTTAAAAAACTAAAAAAATAAAGATGAAAAAATAAAAAATTTGTTAAAAAAAGTTTTTGATTAACAAATATATTTTCTAAATATTTTTAATTTTTAAAAAATAGGAATAAAACAAAAAATAGCCAATGTTTTTAAACGCATATAGTTTTATAATATTTTTTTTTTGTAAAGAGGTATAATTGTGTTGAAATCCCTTGATCTTTCTATAAGTACAAATAATGATAATTTAAGCATAACATTTATAAATAGATAATTCGCAGATAAGAATAAAAAATTACAATCAATTATTTAGTAAATATAAAACAATAAGCAAAAAAGAATATTTTACTAATCAAATAGTTACACACAACTTGGGCATTCATATGAATTATGAGTAGTTTCAATATCAAATGAGACCAAATATTACATATTTAACAAGATAAGGAAGCTCGAAAAATTTCTATCGTGGACAGATCAAAGACAATACTGCCTAAAGAAAGCAACTTCTTCTGTTAAAGAGATTTATAATTCCATTATATTTATATCATTTTAACCACATTAAATATAACTTACTTCATCAGATGCCTTTCAAAAAGAAAATATCAAAGGAACAATTCTAATTTCTAAAAATGGAAAAAAAATTCAAACCTATAGTCTCAGTTCACATACTTGGAGAACCATTCAAATGGCTTCAACTTAATGAGCAGCAGGAAAATTTGCTCTGGTTTTTCTTTGATCCATCATTGTCCACAAGGCTTACCCTCTTCACGGTTAGCTCGGACTTGTATGAATCTGAAGTCAGGACTTTCCTGCTGACATTGTTATATATCTCTCGAGTAACGATCCCGAAAGCTGTTCTAACGTTGGTGGAATCAAGAGCCGATGTTTCCATGAAAAATAACCCTTCTGCTTCTGCCAAGTTCTTCCCTTCTTCCACACTTACTTCCCTGATGTTCTCCAAATCACATTTGTTTCCCACCAGCATCCGTGCCACAGTAGTATCACAATGAGCTGCAACATATTAAAACGAAAGATTAGAATAACCAAAAGCTAAAATGGAATGCTGAATGCAGGCACATCTGATCTATGCACTTGAAAGGATCTGCATCGGAATGAATACGTTGCACATTTTTTAAAAACATTTAAAATGACAAGCATCTAATTTACACCAGATAATTTGGAACTACTTGTTACTAATTTGCACCGTATGTAGCTCTGCTGCACGGTATAATTATGCAAAAGTAGAATGCAGAAATAATATAACTTTGAAAGGTTTAGTTTTAGAGAATTAATCCTTACTGAACAGTGAACACAGTATTATTATGCATCCATATAAAGTTGGTAACCTGTTTCTACAGAATACACTCTATATTCAATCCTGATTCCTGAGTTATGAACCTAATTTCAACAAATTATGAACTAAGTCTCCTACGCACAGGAAATTAATCGGAAAGCGCATTGACGGGCTAAACTTTCCTTCTTTGTTATATATAATCCCCAATTTGCATCATAATGTAAGAAGCCAGAAGCAAGATAGCATTTCCTTGCCAAAATCAAGCTTAACCATTCATCTTCACCAAAAAAATAAAGCCATGTCTTTCAGTTTTTAAATATGATTGAAATCCCCAATCACCCCATTCTCATTCCCGTCAGCAATAATAAACAAAAATGAAATTGTAAAATCAACATCACTAGAACACTTCTACGTTTTGACTTAGACAGGACTAAGCTTACTTCAAGTTACAAGTTAAACAGCAAATAAAGACCAAAAACAACAGAAACTTCCAATTCACACTACCATGTGCTGTAAAGGGGAAAAACACTTCTCTACATATTACTGTCAACCAAACAAACCAGATTGAAGGCAAACCAGTTATTGGAATCCTGTTATTTTGGGTTAATTCGCATATCTTAAAGACATTTTGAGTAACATATTAACAAACTACGAGAGTAAAATGCTAAAAACACTGTCCAACCTTATTAATCCATTCAACTTTTTAGTAATAACTTACCAAATTCCATTTGAAACTCTGTAACAAAGCATAAGATCATATCTAAACTTACCAAAAAGAAAACATACTAACATTAGACAATTATAATTATAAATAAGAACTAGAAAAAAAATGATACGATTGTTAGATATTGAAACTTACTACTTAGTTCATCAAGCCATCTAGAAACACTGTCAAATGTACTTCTCCGACTAATATCATAAACAACAAGAGCACCAACCGCACCACGATAGTAAGCAGAAGTGACAGCCCTGAATCTCTCTTGACCAGCAGTATCCCAAATCTGAGCTTTCACTTCTTTCCCATCAATCTCCATACTCTGGGTCTGAAACTCCACTCCAATCGTTGCCTTGGAATGTGGGTTGAACTCGTTTCTCGCATATCTCGACATCAAGTTCGATTTACCCACCGCCGAGTCACCAATGATCACAATCTTGAGTAGATACTCCTCTCCGGCGGATTCGTCGTCGGATGACATGGTTTGGTAGGAAGGGTCTTGGTGGGATATGCGAGTAAAAGGGAAGGAAAAGTGGTGGAGAAAGACACGGGGATTGATTGTGAGACAGAAGCGTCTTCAATTTTTTTAATATCTTCTACAATTTATTTATTATTATTTCATAAATTTATACTCAAATATAATTCTTTCTATAAATATTCATTCAAGAAAAAATATTTTTTTGTTTTATAAAATTAGGTATTAAATTTTTATAATAAAAATGCAAATAAAATAAATATTATATTAATTAAAGTTTTCAACTACAATATTATAACAATTGGATAAAAAATAATACATTATTATTCAAAAATATTAAAAAAAATTAATGGTCAATTTTTTTTTTTATGAAAAATGCCTTCAAGGCTTCAACTACTATTTTGACTCACCTAGATTAACTTCGATTTCTACTAACACAATGACGTTAAATCTTAGTGGGGTCAATGTAGGCAAAACTAAACATATTTATACACTCTATATTAATAATTCTCTGAAAATACAAAACCTCTTTTCTTTTTTAATAAAGGAGAGTGATACCTCACTAAACTTTATTCATTGTCCTCATTTATGGCGAAGAAATAATGTAATTACAAAAATTAAACTTATCAAAATATAAGAGAGACATCAGAGGTGTAATATCACGTCCATTCCGACTAGGTTCTCTATAGCTTTTCGTTCAATCTCGATTTGATGCATTCAATCATGATCCGATTCTTTGGTATTTGAGGTGTTGATTAAGTGTTCAGAGATTTTTAATGATGATATTTTTTGATATTTTTGTAAGGTTGGGTGTTGTTGAGCCTCGGGAATGGTTCAACGCTTATCCTGAAGCGAGGAACGTCGAATATGGAAGTTGAAGTGCCGCTAACGTACATTAGCATTTGGGAAGACATACGTTATTTAGGTTTGAGGAAATGTATGATCAACGTACATTGAAATATGCACAACGTACGTTGAAATATGCACAACGTACGTTTTTGTTTACTTACGTACGTTATCTTTGGTGTAACGTACGTGGTGCTGCATTTTTTCAGATCCAAGCTTCTTTAAGAAATATAACGTACGTTAATGGATGAAGACGTACATTGTGAGTGTGTATGACGTACGTTGCATGAAAAATAACGTACGTTGCCTTTGAAATCATTGAAACGGTGCGTTTTGATCTACAGATCTTTAGAACCTCTCAAACCAACATAACTCGTCATTTTCTCACTTTCTTCACTCTGGACACTCTCAAATCCATCCCAAACTCTCTTTCATTGATTCATTCCAACCTCTTGAAGTAAGATCAAGCTCGTAACTTGTTTCTTTCATCATTTTCATGCTTTAAATACGTTTTGATTTGGTGTGACGTAAGTCTTATTTTGGAGAGTTGGACGTGATTTTGAATGGTTATGTTGCAATGGATATTAGAGGATGTTAGATCATAATAGAATGATGCTAGAAACACTTAGATTTAGCTTGTTTATTGAATATTAATGTTATTCCCAAATGGTTTGGTTATGTTCGATTTTTAAAAGATTTATGAAGACTTGATGTTTCTCTTGTCGGGTTGGTTTTCTATCGAAGGGACCAAAAACATAATATTTAGGATTCTCAATAATTGGAGGACTAGACTTGATATTTTGCATATATGGGACTAATTTGATATTTTGTTTAGTTGAGCACTAATTTGTTAATTTTGAAATACTTTGAGGACTGATTTGTAAATTTTAAAAGTTTGAGGACTAATCTGTAAATTTCAGAAGTCTTAAAGACTAAATTATAATTTTATAAAAGTTGAGGGACCAAATTATAATTTTACGTAGTCTTATTTTTGAGATGAGAGTGATAAATTTTCGATCGAAATAGGTTTTTCGACATTGTCCAAGCGTTTACATTTGCATTTCATACATTCAGTACCGCATTTTGACATTTCTCTGATATATTTTTTTCAAGTTCCTATTCTTGCCATAGAGACCAACCAGCTATTAGTGATGCTTATCTGGACTAGCAGCTTTGAACACCAAGTGAGTGGGATGACAGTTTCAGGCACATAAATTGTATCTTCTAAACCCTATATGTTTCTGATGTGTCTGTCTTTATTCTGAAATTTGAATAACTAATGGGTTGGCTAAATAAGAACACGACTTATGTGATAATTAATATTCAATACTTTGTTTTTCTAATATCTGATAAATATATATTAAATAAATATATTTCTACAAAATAATATCCGATTTGCATGCTCATCTATTATGTTATTATATATGTATGATCTGTTGACTCAGGAAACCTCAGCTACATGGTTTCGTAGCCTTTGGTATATCATTGATTAGCCAAGGCCTAGTTAGGGTCATGTCATAGTAGTCCACAATTATATAGTCAGTTAGGAAATTTATCAGATTCGTAAAGTCCCATGTTTATTAGTCAATTAGGCTATGTATGTATATGATCGGGGCGAATGCATGTTGTCTGCTTTGTTTGTGAATGATTTCAAAATGAATTTCAGAACTACCATATATGATGTGTGTGTGTTTATACATGGCCATGGTTTGGAACCGCCAGTTCTGGTTTCGTGAAACTCCTAAACTGGAACCAATTCGGTCTGGATATGGTTTATGGCAGTTTGGTCAGCGGTTTAAAAAAATTAAAACCCCTAATTTTAGTTAAAACCAATGGTTTATGAAGGTTAAAATCGTTGGTTTAGGAGGCTATTTGCTGGTTTATGAGGGTTAAAATTGTTGGTTTATGAGGTTGAACAACTGCTTTTGGTTAAATCGCTTGTTTAAAAGGGTTGAACTGCTGGTTCAAATAACTGGTTAACCGGCGATTCGATGGGTTTGAGAATCATTGAACCTGAACCGGACCGGGTTAGGGATAGTTCAGTCACTTCCATTTCGGGTTGGTCCAGTCAGGATTGTCTATGTCTCTGTGTGTGTGTTTTTGTTTGTTTGTTTATATCTGCGTGTGGTATTTTTGAACTGTTTTCAAAATGGTTTATGTGAGTCCTAGAGGCAACATGGATTGTCATTTCCTTACTGAGTTTACTCCAACCCAACATCTTTCAGGTACACTTTTGACATCAGCAACCGTCCAGCATCCTCCATCTCAGTGAGACACCTTTGCTATCTGTGAGTACCCTTTTGGTCGGGCTCCTTTTTTTTGTTTAAAGCTCAACACCAAGATGCTAGTGGATTACTGAGAATTTAAGATATTTGTGTTTATTTACTAACCCTTTTCTAATATTTTAATATATTAAATTATATTCTGATATATCGATGTATTATATATAAGAATTTATGTGTTATTTATTTATAGGTATTAATTTTTAATGAATAAGTAGGGTAGAATGTCTGATTCTCTGAGGCATGTGCGGGATGGGCCGGACCTCTGGTTCGGTTGGCCTCGTACGTCCGTCATGGTGTAATTTTGGGTCGTGACAAAGGTAGTATCAGAGCGTTTGATTTTGTATTTTCTAGGTTGGTGTGGAGCATAGGTATTCTTGATAGAGTCAGTCTAATTTGCCTCTTTATACCATTCTGATATATACCTCAGTACTGTGGCAATCATCTGCATTCTGACATTTTCTCGTACGTTATGTCTGTATGTTGTCTGTAGATATGGATTGACGTCCTGGACGACTTCGTGGAAGGCTTAAGGGTGTGCATATCGAGACCGCCACTCATTCAATTGCTGATGCATATGATTCGCATAGCGCGACGGCGATTGCAGCGCCAGTACCTCAGCCATAGCTTATGGCTCAGCCTAATCCACTTATGCAATTTGCTACGGCTCTCGAGAGCACAAAGAGGCTTCTTTCTTGTCAAGCGATTGAAGGTCAGCTTGCTCTGCCAGCTGCAGCTGCACCAGTTCCTCCACCTACAGTACCACCTATTCCTCAGCCTCAGCTAGAGGCGACCACAATAATTGCTCTGATAGTTGTACCCATAGCACCACAGGATGATGTTGGTACCCTACTTGATAGGTTTTTAAAGCTCAAGCCCCCGAGATTTGCGGGCAAAATGGGAGAGGATCCCTACAACTTCTTTATTGCAGTGGAGGATTGCTTCAGCATTCGGGGCATCACTGATGATGCCGACAATTTCAGATTATTGGAATTCGTCACTAGTAATATGAAATTCATAAGCATATATGGAAGCGAAAATGAAAATAAATTTAAACCTAGAATTCCAACAAGGATCCATGCACATCGACATACATGATTAGGGTTAGCGATTTTATCTTAAATCGATGCTAGTATGTATGAACAAATGGGGTGTTGATGTCGCTTCTAGTATAATAAATGTGAACCTCATTTCCTCACGTTGCCTTTGCGCAAACGTGTCTAAAAGTATCCATACAACAAACCTCTTTTGGATTGGTGGAGTGTACTAGCACTTAGAATCTCTATTCTAATTCTCAGAAATAATTTTTCTCTCTTTTAATTGTGGCACTCACAAATTCGGCATAGACTTAATCAAATAACAAGATGTGCTTCTTATTTATAAGCACATGGGAAAACCCTAATGGGTAACCTAGTGTTGGCCGAATTTCCTCCTTGTCCCCACAAGAATGAGGATTCCTAATAAGAGAAAGAGTATGCCGAATTTCCTAGTCATATTAGGTTTTATTTTCCTTGTCACACAAGAAAAAAGACTCATTTCTTAATTAGGTATTTTTAATCAACATGCATCATGATTGAAGAAGACTTAGTCAAACTATGACCTAGTCAACTTATGTGCCGAATTTTACGTAGATTTATTAATGTTATTGGGCTTTTAATTACATGATACATTATCATTAAATAAATCACTCTCTTATTAAAATACATGGGCCGAATTTATGTTACACATAATAATATGCCCAAAACATATTTAACCTAATAAGAAGTAGTTTATAATTAAATCTCAGTACATTAATGGATAATATCTTATATCATATTTAATATCTAGATCACGAACCCTGAATTATTAATTATTCAAATTAATTATCAAATTAATTAAATTACCACAAGAGAGAATAATTGTGAGTCAATCCAATTCATTCTAGTGTGTGACCCAATAGGCCCACTCGAAATTGACAATAGGCATTGTCCAAAAACTTGGGCTTATAGTCCATAAATGGTATCTAGTAATAGATTATAGAAACTCGATATCAACTGGAGTAAGTGTTCTGAGTTTACCTTTCGTAGTTTGATAGTTAGTCCTTTTGTCTCACGATACCTAGATTAAGCTAAGACATGGTTACATGTCAACCTTCTATTACTTAATGTATTTCTTGATCCCAAGTACATTGATATAATAAATGACATTGATAACCCTTTTATCAATTCATTTGAGTATGCATACATTCCTTCAATTTTACTCATTAAGTGGCCTAGAGATATCACTCTTCATAAGAGAAAAAAATTTGTCACTCTCACTATCACTCCTCTACAATATTCATGACGTATCCAATCTTAGTCTTTATTTTTATCTTGTTATGGATAATGTTTGACTAAATTAAAATATGTGATTTCTCAAGTAGAAGTCTATAGTGAGTTTTAGTAAGAGACTCAAATATCACCACTGCATGAAAGCTACTTGTGACATTAATCCATAAAGTGCTTTCATAGCATACCAGTCCAATACATGTTCAATAACATGTATCGTTATTCTAAGTGATATCTCATATCCATAATCAGTAAAATGTGATTATCCACTTAGCAATATGCTAACCTAATTCATTATCATTCTCATGATAACAATTGATTAAGGACATTTAAAATAGTATTTTTTTACCTTAACATTTTACTATCAAGTTATACTTGATGACATAAGAAAGAATAAACTATTCATGGAGGTTTTATCCTCATAAAACATATAGTAATATTTCATAGATATGAAATAAAATGCCTCTTGATTGACTGATAAATTGAATGACAATGTACATAAAACGATTGGTCTAGGGCATCAAAACTAACAATCTCCCACTTGCACTAGTCTCAATCAGGCATGAACCTAATACCTAAAGACCTAATGTGTCTTTCATGTTTTGATTCTAAGAGAGCCTTTGTTAAATGATCTGCTACATTATCATTAGTATCAACTTTGCATATCTTGACATCTCATCTTTCGACTATCTCTCGAATGAGGTGAAACCGCCTAACTATGTGTTTGGTTCTTAGATGTGATCTGAGCTCTTTAGCTTGAGCAATGACCCATTGTTGTCACAGTATAAATCCACTGAATTTGTGATGCTTGGGACGACATCTAAACCAGTGATGAACTTTTGAGCCAAACAGCTTCCTTTACTGCATCTCATGAGGCTATGTACTCAGACTCTATAGTAGAATAGGTCATGATGCCTTGTTTGGAGTTTTTTCAGCTGACAACACCTTTTTTCAGACAAAACACATAACCAGATTACAATCTGAAATCATCATGGTCAGACTGAAACCCAGCATCAGTGTAACCACTCAGGACTAGTTCGCCTTATTATCCTCGATAGACCAAGAAAACATCATTAGCTCTTCTCAAATACTTAAGGATATTTTTGACTAAGTTTCAGTGATTTTCAGTTGGATCGGACTGAAATCTACTAGTCATGCTTAAATCAAAAGCGACATCAGGTTTGTACAAAGCATGACATACATGATGGATCCAATAACATAAGCATATGGAATCCTACTCATGTAATCTTTGGTGACCAGCTTCTAGCAAGCATACTAGAATCGATATAGTTTTACCAAGCAGCATTCCAAAGGATATCGAACCCAATAGAACGTGTCTAATTGTGGTCAATTAAAAAGAGAAAAACAATTAAAAGCATCAAGTTGTTGTTTCTGAGGTTTTGGAATTAAAGCAAGCAATAAAATAAAATGCAATCACTCAATAATTGGAAAACATTAGGGATTTTGAGATAAAACCAAAGATTTAGTTGCGATAATGAATGAAATTGAGTTTTAACAAATGGGTGTGAGTGTTCTCTCCACATAAATCACTTAAGGCCTCTCTCAAGGTCAATTAAGTAGTGCCTACACTTCCTATGTGGGTCCTTTCAACCTCACCTAGGCAAATTAGGCTCATTCGGATCATAGAAGAATTTCATTTAATATCTTGTACGTGTAGGTATATCTCTATCCTAAGCCATATAAGTTCTATACTTGTAAACCTCGTCTAAGCTTCATTTTTAAATTCATCACTTAAGTTTGTCAAACACAACATTAATCAACATCATTTAATCAATAACAAGTCATAGAATCATCACCAACCATAGATTTAACAATTAAAGCATCAAAACAATATATATAACATTCAATGTCCAAGAATCATCCAAAATGGTGTGTAAGAGGGGTATTAATATTCCCTTTGGTTCCCCACAAAACCTAGCAAAAGTTTCCCCAAAATGCCCTAGAACCATGCCTTTGGTCCCCACAAACTTTGGTGCATTATGTCACTTTCTCTCTCTTCACTGTCGCGTTGTACGACTGTGCCATCTAGGTTGCACGGCCATGCAACATGCTTGGATCGAAATGGCATATTTTTTTAGAGTTGCACAGATGTGCAACATTGGCTTGCACGACTGTGCAACTTGTTTGGATCGAGATCCCCCATTTCTGTAAGTGTTCGTGCAACCTTCCTGAAACATGGAATCTTCATTTTCGTCATCTTTTTGTGAGGTTGTTTGGAGCCTTTCCATTTTGCATCTCTTTTGCACCTTTTTCTACTTATTTCTCCTCAAATTCAACATCCTACAATCATCATAAACATTACAAGAATTTTTTCCACAAAGTCATGATTTAAAGGATGAAAATAGATAAATTCTTACTTGAATTAATATGTAAATTTAGCATACATCAAATCCTCCCGCAATTATTGTTTGCTTATCCGAAACAAACCATTTCAAATCTCGGGGCAAGAATAAAATCCATACCAAAGAGGCAAAAGAAACATTATACCATGCAAGTAGGCAAGTAAAATGATTATGAGAAGAAGACAAGGCTACTACATTTATAAACACAAACCATGGCATTGAGAAGTTTTAATTTTGAGAGTTTATCTATGAAATCCCCTAGTTCATTAGCATCTATAAGGCTTATCTCCCCCATTGCTAGTTCAAATCACAATTTCCTTTTGTTTTTTTAGCAAACTTGGCCTCATTCATTCACTTTTCACAAACAAGTGCTTTCTTTCACAATTCACTTTATTGCACTCACCTTTTGCTTGCTTCTCTCTTATTTTTGGGTGCTGCAAACACAGTTAGCAAATTAAGAGTCCATGTGTAAAACACTTATTTATGATTTCTCGGGTCTGCTAACCTTTTTCACCTCAAGGTTAGGGCCCCATTCGCTCATCCTCGTTTAGGTTCACCCTCAAAGAGGGAATTTTTCACCATTTCACGCATTCAAAACTAAGCACCTTTCATCCAATGAATGGCCAAGTTACTCCAAAAGTTTTCCAAATACAATTCAATCATTTAAGCACAATTGCTTAAAAACCACTTAGCATCAAATTTGAAAGCCACTTTTATGCCCCCACATATAGACTAAAGTAGTTGATAAAAAAAACTCTCAACCTTGCACCCTAAAAATGCCAAATTACTAAAATTATTCACATAGCATGCATTCCTCAATTAATAATTTTAAAAGCATACTAACACACTACAAAATTCCTCCAACCAATTCAATTCAAAGTCTATTCATGTTGAATTTGATGCATTCTAAAACAAATTTGAAAACTCTAATTCAAACAAAAATTTCAAGCATTTTTGACAAAAAATGAGAAAAACAAAGCATATAAACACAATTAACCCAAAGAAGCAATCAATAGCCCTTCCCCACGCTTAGTATGAAGATTGTCCTCAATGTTCAAAAATATAAGTCTGGATCAAACTAAACAATAACAAAGAACATGAGGACAAGTTCCATGGCATTAATAAAGCATAAAGTAAAAGGATAGGTGTAATATCTCGTCCGTTTCAATAGGATTCTTGTAGCAATCCGTTGTTTTCGTAGTGTTGTAAGGTTTTCGGAGAGGTTTCGTTCATCATTCTATCATGGTTGGGTGTTTAATTGGTCCCGTGAATGTTGGGAATTATGAATTTAAGTTGGAAATGCCTTAAAAGTGGGTTTTTGTGCGCGTTGAGTGAACTGGAGGTCTACTACGGGCATAAGAGAAAGTTCTGTGTGTGTTGATCGTCGTATGGGGTTTGAAATGTGGTCTAGGAAGCCGTTTACGTGCTCAGAAGGCTGTTCTACGCACGTAATAGACATGTTACATACGTAGAAAGGTTACTGCGTGTATAAGATTCGTTTTCTGCTACCCTTTTTGACTGAAACATCATGTGTTGTCTTGTGGGTTTATAAATACCCCCCACCCAACTTCTCTTCAGCCGTGACTCCTCTCAACCACTGAAATTACTCGCAAAGCTACTTCTCTTCATCTTCCATTGGTTCTCATTGCTTCCACTTCGATTCTTGAGGTAAGAACGTCCATTAATCTCTTCTTTTCCTTATGCTTGCTTCACATTTGTTCATCTAAGGTTTTCAACGAATTTAATGTTTTAGTTCAGATCTCTTCTTTCTATTGAAATGGAAGTTGTATGTGGTTAGATTATGGTTGTTGGAGATTGGAATCATGGGATTTTAGCTTTGATTTTGAAGGGTTTTTGTGTATGGATAAAATGGGTTTGTATGGAGCTAGGGTTTTGATTTTGGGTAGATTTCTTGTTGGATTTAAGTTTGTTTTTGATGGATCTAGGTGAGAGGGACCTAGATTAACATAAATCTTTGTGGATTTTGAAGATTGGATGTGGTTTGTTCTATGGTTCATAAGAATCCGAATTTGTAATTGCAAATTCTTGGAAATTAAGAGTTTGTTTGTTGAAATGGATGTTGGATTCATGTTCAGGAGGTCGATTATAGTCAATGTAGGTGATTGAGTTCATTTCTATCGGTTGAATCGAGGGTTTGACTAAATTAGTAATTTTCCATTGGAGGACCAAAAGTGATATTTGACATTTTAGGGACTAAAATGCTATTTGGTTTATTTAGAAGATTAAATTATATATTTTTGGGATTTAGAGGATTGATTATTGATTTTTGGATTGTTTGAGGCTCAATATTGAATTTGGAATATTTTAGGGATTGATCCGTAATTTTTTAAAATTTGGGGACCAAAGTGTAATTTTACATCGTGATCGGGTTTTTGATTATAATTGTTTCTCATCATTTGAGGATAAGTTTCAAGCGTCATTTGAGCATCTAAGTTGCATATGCATTTGCACTTATTTCAGTGCAGCCACAGTACCGTACCAACATTCCATTGATTGTTTCTTATATATGCATTGTTCCCGATTATTGTTACAGCTCCTTGTTCCTGTCAGCATGATCAGCCGCCAAATAGTGGTGCCTGACCGATTGCTTGGACATCCAGGTGAGTGAATGACAACTTCAAACACATAGGTTGTGTCTTCCTACTATATTGTTTTTGATATGTTCAAAACATATTACTGAAATTGGACTAATCTAAGAATTGGTTAACTTAATAACCTGATTATTTATTTAATAATTAGTTTACTAATTTTGAATTAATATATATGTATTGTATATCCTTCACTGTTTTTTATATGCTTTTATTGCATGATCAACTATTTTTTATTTAAAGTTAACATGTGCTACGTGGGGTAAACGTAGCATTTGATATACCAATATGCATTAATAGACCAGTTACCAAGGTTGGTGGTAGCCGTGTGTTCGGCCAGACGCACGTACTTTTTTATTAGTGGCAGAGTCCACTATCATCACTGTTATTGTTATTGTCCCCTATCGCTAGTATTATGTTATTGTTACTGATAGTAATGTAAATGATTTCTTGCATGATGTTTGCCTTGATTGCGAACGTTTTTGAAATAGTTTTCAAAAGCTATTATTTATATATCGTGTATATATATTTATTTATAAATATATCGTCTCCATACCTGCTTGTGGTGTTTTCTTACTGTTTTCAAAACAGTCTTTGTGAAGCACGTATGAGGCATTCTGAAGTGTTTTCCTCCACTCGGTTTGACCCCGTTTGTTTCTCTGTCTATGTTTATCCATATCTTTCAAGTAGACAATTTTTGGCTACGGCAACTTAACCGTATCTTGGACACCTGTGAGGCGTCTCTTGGTTAGTGTAGCCCTTTTGTTTGGGCTCTACTGTTTCTGGTATAGAGTTCCACATCGGGATGTTGTTGGGTTATTGGGTTGCCTTTTTATATTTTGATACATTTATACTGATTTTACTTACCGATATTATTTTGATATATTTATCTATATATCTTTGATTTATATATAAACCCGTTTTATATTGCTTATGTTTTGAGATAACAAATGTTTTAATAATCGAATAAGCTAGGTAGTGTTTCTGATCTTGAGGCTTGTACGAGATGGGTTGGGCTTGCATAGACGGTTCGCCTCGTATGCCGGACATGGTCCAAAAACAGCTCATGACAATAGGATTTAGAAAGCTTCTCTGATTGTCGCTTGTTCGCCATTGCTTTGCCTTGATTGCACCACTCCCTGATTGGCATGAAACCTACAAAGGTTAGGAAGACACAAAACATATGCATGTTAAAGGTGGTGAGGTGTATGACATGTATGCTTAAAAAGAATAACCTCTCACACCATTTGGAAAAAAAATGCAAAAAAAAATAATAAACGTGCTTCTACACTAATTGTAATAAAAATTGAAACCTATACTACATGGAAATGCAATATAACCATAGTTTTCTATCATTGCGGACATAAGGTAGTTTAATGTCATTCCAGACGTATGCTAGGATCTATTTGGGGCATCAAATAGTCCTACATGTGGATCCCTTCAAAGGCCTCAATCGCTTCCTATAAACAGTGATTGGTTTATGATCATTCAAAATGATGTCTATAGGACCGAATGGATGAACTTTAGCAATCATGAATGGACCACACATTGGAATTTTGGGGTTATAAAGAAAATGATTTTTGGGTGAAAAATAATAAGCATGTTCACCCTCAACAAACTCACCTTTCAAACAACAATCACTTTCTTTCCCTTTAAATTTCTCATTTTTGCTCTCAACCCCTTCTTCAACTTGTCTCTCTTTTGCACTAAGTTTCATTTCAAGCTCTACTTCCTGTGGACACACTAGAGGTTTATCCTTAAAGATCATGCAACATGTTTCTAAAGAATCACCCTATTTTTATCATGATTAAGCAATTGAGTATGCACATTCTTAGAAACATGAAACTCTTCACATGCACTCCCCACTCTAAAGATTATGCTTCCCTAAGTCAAGTCAATGCAAAGCCCACCGGTTGCCAAAAAGGGTCTCCCAAGTATGATAAGTGTATCACAAGCATCATCCATATCTAAAACATAAAAATCAGCGGGAAAGAAGAATTTACCTACTTTTACCAAGATGTTCTCCACAACTCCAAGTGGTTGCTTGATTGATCAATCCGTATAAAAGTGGTTGAGGGCATTAAGTTGACGGATGCACTCGAATCACACAAAAAATCTACATTTTCCAACTTCCCAAAAGTGCAAAGAATTATAAAACTACCCGGATCCTTGAGCTTTGGAGGGTATTTGTTCAACAAAATTGCACTAAACTCCTCAGTGAGTACAATCATGGCATACTCCTCCAACCTCTTTTTGTTGGCCACTATGTTAGGTTTTCTTTGTGATTAATCAAGATTATATGAAGCAAAAAAATACAATCTAACACACAAAAGAAACAAGCCAAGATCCATGTATGTAAAATAATTGATTAAAAATAGAATTTTGTACCTTTGACGGGTTGCGAATTGCTATTTCACCAAACACCTTTCTCCTTTGATTGTGCCGAATGGAATTGACCAAGGGACTACCAAAAGATCACTCCCCTCTACTCTCACACACACACATGAATCTATAGGTTAGACTACGTGTGCTAGCACTAAAAAAACTCTCTTTCTTGCCTTGTGAAATTCAAACTTTTGATGGGAAAAGAAAACGTTTTTATTTCTCCTATTTTTGAATGAATGCCGAACCCTAAACCTAGAGTAATTCAGAGAATATAAATCTCTTATTTCTCTTCTTTTTGGTTTTGACTAGGGAGAAGAGAAGGAGCAAGCGTGACAGCCACAAAACCCTAAAGTTATATGCCGTATATCCATGATTTATGGACAATTAATTCCATCTTAAACTCCTTAACAAGTCCTACTTGAACAAGGAATCTTCTTCCCTCTCTTTTAATTAATTAATTAAACCTTTTAATCAAATATTTCATTAGGCCGAATTCATCATTCTCTTTGGCCTAATGGGTGTGACGAATTTCATCTTGGACTCATCTTATTATGTTTTAATCATTAGCATAAATTAATGGCTCAGCAAGAAAAACAGTTTTAGTCATAATTTAGATCTTTATTGTGTGTGATCCTGTAGGTCCATTCAATGTTGGCTCTGAGCTCAAAATTAATTTAAAGTCCATATATCATAATTGGTCTCTAGCAAGACGTTATGATTACCCAAATTAAAATAAATGTCAATTACGAATCAACATAACCTAATTTCAACCTTATACAACCATTTGCCTCTCGATATCATGATTAGCATAAGGCATGAAACCGGTCACCCTTATTTATTGCTAAAACATGTCCTTGATCTCTTAGTGATCCTGACTAAGTCAAATAAATGACAACACTTATCATTTTATTTGGGTGTGACCACACACTACTCAGCTTAACTAATCAAGTGGCCGGTGATATCTTCTCTCTCTCTCGAGAGGGGCAATCCCTTCACTTCACTCATGTTCCTTAGCATGATTTGTGGCATACCCAATAATACATATAATTGTTACTCATTACAAATGACGTTAGGCGTATGTTAAAGTATACGAGGACTCACCCAAGAATCCATAGTGATTTAGGTCGAGGGATTCAAGTATAAGCATTGCATGAGAAATACTTATAACCTTCAACCATGTAGTGATCTCATGTGCAGATCGATCCAAAACATTGTTCTCTAACATGTATCTATGTTCTCTTATCGATATCTCATATCCTATGACCCACAAAACATGGTCATCTCACAGAGTACATACTAGTCTTGATTTATTGTCACTTCCATGACAATAATCGACTAGGAATATTTAGAACATGATTCTTTTATGCTTCAAGGTTTTACTATCCAAATCACATATTTGATAACTTAAACAGAATCACTATTTATGAATATTTTATCTAATTAAACATGCACAGGGATAATAAAAAGATAAAAAAATGCCTCAAATTATATATAAAATCATTCAGATACAATGCATTGGGGCTAGGGCTAACACTAACACATTAGCTCTTTCAATAACTTAGCATAGTTAGGCATTTAGGAAATGACATCCAAGAAACGAATGTTCAATTCCAACTTTTTGAACATCTCAATAAATTTCTCAAATTCCTTTGCTTGGGTATAGCTCTTCAACCGTTGGGAAAATGGAAGAGGAGGCACATATGGTTTTATCTCCTTTTGGCGAGTAGGTTTCTCTTGTAAACTTTTTACCCTTCTTCTCACAATTCTCCCTTTCAAGCACCACATTTTCACCCTTCTCAACTTGGGCCTTCTCCCCCGCATTGGCACCTCAAGCTCTCTACCACTTCTCAAAGTGATCGCATCACACTCTCCTTTGGGTTGACATGGGAGGTACTTGGTAGCTTCCCATTTTTCCTATCCGACATAGCCTTAGCCATTTTCCAAACTTGCCTCTCAAGATTTTGGATAGTAGCTTGTTGGTTTTGGATAATTTTCTCCATCTTGGCATCCCTAGTTTTCATTTTGGACATAAATTGCATAAACGTATCCTCCAATAGTGGCTTATTGGCTTGGTTTTCTCGTTGGGGTGGTGGTTGGGGTTGAGCTTGGTTGGGAGGTTGGTCTTGGTTGATATCTCGGGAATCCCATAGGTTTAGGTGGGTTTAATGAGGTGCTTGGATCCTCCCAAAAGAAATTTGGGTGCTTTCTCCAACCCGGATTATAGATGTTGGAATATAGATCATTCCTAGATTGCGCATTTGGTAATCTCCCCACAAAATTCACATCTTCATAACTAACTCCTTCACCCGCTCCTCAGGCCATCCCATAAGACATCTCATCATGTCCCAACAGTCCACAAAAAGCACATTTCTTATTCACCAAGGCATTCCTTTTTAGCAACAAATTCATCTTTCTAGACAATTTGTCAACCAAGGAAGCTAATTCGGGAGAAGTGGAAGTATTTACCTCATGCATGCCCTCTCTTCTTCCCCTAACCACTTTTTGTTGTGAATTTGTTTTCAACATCTCATAAATGTCATAAACCTCCTTGGAGGTCTTGTCTCCAAAGTAGCTTCCCGAAGCGATGTCTACCAAGGTTTGCCCATGCTTTGCGAGCCCATCATAGAAAAATTAGGTAAGCAACGCCAAAGAGAATTTGGTGGTAAAGGCATTGACTCAACAACATCTTGAAATGCTCCCAAGCTTCATGGAATGATTCTCCTTCTATTTGTGAAAATGAGCAAATCTTGTTTCTTAACTCCACCATATGTTGAGGAGAATAATATTTCATCATGAACTTTTCATATATATCCTCCCAAGAACCAAGAGAACCTTTTGGTAAGTTGATCAACCAAGACTTAGTCTGATCTTTCAAGATGTATGGAAAACATCTCATCCTTAAGTCATCTTCCACTAAGCCTTGTAGAGAGAATGTTTGGATGGTGGTGTAGATCTCTCTTAAAACGGTCAATGGATCCTCTGATGACAAGCCATGAAATGATGGTAGCATGGTGAAGTGAATGCTCTTCAACTCATAGTTCCTTGCCGTCGGACTCAATCTAATGCAAGAGGGAGATGCCCCAATGACCGGCCTTTACATCTTCCTCATATTCATTCGACACCCCCCAATATTTGGTGCCCATTTCCACATCCCTGAGCTTTCTCAACTCTAGCATCCTCAATCTCACCTCGAGGTCTAGCTATCCCTTCCATTCTTGCTCCTCTTTGATTAGCTTGATTTGCCCTTAAAACACTTTCTATCTCGAGGATCAAAGGAATAAATTCTTGATTTTTCAAGCACTGTGTGCATCTCAAAAGCATAAATACCTATAAGTGAAAAAGCAACAAACAAATAAGCAAAACACAAATGAAAATGACCACAAAAGAACGTCGTTCTTCGACAACGGCGCCAAAAACTTGACCGGCTTCTAGCAAGTGTACGAAAATCGATGTATTTTTACCAAGGAGTATTACAAGGTATATCGAACCCAAGGGAACGTGTCTAATTGTGGTCAATTAAAAAGAGAAAAGCAATTAAAAGCATCAAGTTGTTGTTTTGGGGTTTTGGAATTAAAGCAAGCAATAAAATAAAATTCAATCACTCAATAATTGAAAAATGTTAGGGCTTTCGAGATAAAACCAAGGATTTAGTTGCAATAATGAATGAAATTGGGTTTTAACAAATGGGTATGAGTGTTCTTTCCATATAAATCACCTAAGGCCTCTCTCAAGGTCACTTAAGTAGTGTTTACACTTCCTAGGTGGGTCTTTTCGGCCGTACCTAGCCAAATTAGGCCCATTAGGATTATAGAGGAATTTCATCTAACACCTTGTACGCGTAAGTATATCTCTATCCTAAGCCATACAAGGTCTACAAAAAGGTCTTCAAATGTCTTCGTAATAGTCTTCAAAAGTGTTCAAAGGTGTTATTTTACAAACTTAAAAACTAAATTACAATTTCATGAAACTAAGAGACTTAGTACTATTTTACTAAAAACACAGGCGGCTAGGGTTTGGAAAACTTTAAGTGCCCCGGCCCAACCTTGAAGGAGCACACAACAATTTTCAAAATATTTGCACATTGTAGTGGCGGTTCCCCCAACTGTCGCCGCCTCCAAAAACCTCATAACTATATGAAATCACGTTCGTCGTCACACAACATTGGTCGTTCGTTGTCCAAACAAGATCCATCATTCGTCGAGACTGTCACCACTGAGACTAAGTCAACAAATATGACAGAGAAGAGAGAGAAACCGAGAAGAGAGAGCAACGAAAGAAGAAGAGAGAGCAACGAGGAGAGCAAATGAGAGGGAGAGGAACAAACAAAGGGACAAGAGAGAAGAAAACTAAGAAAAAACGATAGTGAGACAGAAGAAAAAGCTACAAGGCTAGGGTTTTTCTATTTGTATGGTGGCGAGAGAGAAGAAAAAGCGACGGTGGAGGAGAGGAAGGGTGCGACCGAGAGAGGAGAGGACAAAGTGAGAAGGAGGCAGACAGAAGAAAACAAGGGTGAGGAGAGAGGAATAGAGGAGAGAACAAGTAGAGAGAGAGAACGAGAAGAGAGAAAAATTTTAAGAAAATGTAGTAGAGAATTCTAGTTTTATCTGACTGAATCTAGCATTTTTGAGATTCAATTTCAAAAATTTGGAATTTGCGAAAAAAGGTTTGAGTGTGTTTTCATTTGTAAAATTTAAAATCATGTAGTCTTAATCATAAAATTTGATATTTTAATTATGACACTCAACATAATTAACTCTTTAATATATTCAATTTTTTTGAATTTATTTCTTGTTTTGTAGACATGAAAATTTGCATCTAAAACCTTGGGGCTAACACAATAATAGTTCTGTTGGACATGTCTTTATCGCATCAGAATTTACGAAGCCCATCCTCAACCTTTTGAATAGTCTCCCCTGGCAGCCTGAAAACTAACACGGCCTTTGGTATTAACTTTGATTAATGTCTTTTGTCCTACATGTGACAATGGCTTCTCTTTCCATCCATGTGCTTTAGCCTTGACTCTGTCCAAAATGAACCACATCGCTTCTCTTTTAGACCGCCCCCACATAGATGACCAGCGTCACCACTAAGAGATGCCTTGCAAGCTAATCTTTCTGTAATCACTTGACTTTCAGCAAAAATATTCAAACTAAACATCACACTAAATTGGGAAATTAGCTTGTAAGTTTATTTTTATAATTTCATTTTCTTTCGTGTCTAACAAGTATATTAAAAATTCTAAAATACTAAAATTAAGATTTAAATGTCTGAAATACCTAATTATATAAGTAGTTTTTCTCACACGCTTTCATTCTCGCTTACTCTCTCCTCCCTCACCTCCTCTTTGTCTATCCTCCCTCCCCTCCTCCGCCTCCTTCTCTTTCTTCTCTCTCCGCCTCCATATTTGCTTCTCTCTCCTCTCCTCTTCTCTCCTCATCGCACCTTGTGTTACCTAGATCCTACGCGTCCTCGTCACAAGCCGCATCACAAATTCAAACAAGCATTCTATCTTTTCTTCAATCTCAATATTTAGGGTTTTGTGTTAATTCTCTACCAGTATAAGCTCTAGATTCTCTCACCAATGTCTTCAATGGCTTCCACAAACAGATTCAAGTTCCTCATAGGAGGCACATAAAGAGTCAAAGGAACGACATAGAATGCCACTGTAAAAACCACAAAACCATTTAAAGAACCAATCTTTTGAATTTCTTCAAGGAAAAATAGGGGTTCTTGGTGATTTTCTTGGACAGATTTGGCAAGATTTGACACAATTGAACTCTACCTCTTCAAGAATCTAAGAAAAAACAAAGATTGATATGAAGAAGAAAGAGAAATGATCAGAGAGAGAAGAGGAAGTTCTGGGTATGTGATGAAGGAAAGAGAATTAGATTTGTCTTGTGATAGATACACATGATACGCTGATCATCATAGAAAATGAATAAAAGAAAGAAAATTGTGTTGTGTGTATATACATAACTGGTGGTTGTTTTCTTAATTTTATTGTTTGAAATTTCACGATAAACGTTTATAAGAGTTTTGAAAAGGCAATTTCTTGAGTTTAGATCGGATGTGTACCCATAATTGTACCATAAAATAACCCTTAATATCCAATCTCAAATCCGATTTTGAATGTATGAAATGAAATCAAAACCTAACCTATTGATTTGAATCCAATTTTAAGATTTTGAGTTCTGGCTAATTTCAGTTACATCATGACAAACAGGATTGTACTCGTTTCGTACTCATTTTTGTACTTTTTTGTAAGCATTTTGTTGGTGATGTACTCGCTTTTTACTTATTTTTGTATCTGGAATAATTAGTTGTTCTCGTTTTGTACTTATTTTCGTATCTAAAAAAATGAGAACAGTTTGTTCTCGTTTTATATGCATTTTGTTGTGTAGTCAAATTTTCAAATTTCTGACGTGCGGTCAAAATGTGATTAAAAGGTTACAATTAGGCATTTTTTAAACTGTATTAAAAGGGAAACCAATTCTGTAGACAATTTGAATGTCCTTGCATATTAGAAATTTAAATTTCATTTTAGAATTATTCTGTAATTGTCCCCACTAAATTTATCATTGTTAACCCTCAGCCCGATAACTGCGGAAACGCTGTCTAAAAGAAGTTTTCATTCGTCAATCTCCGCAGGTCTACCTTAGCGAAAATCAGCGTATTGCAGCAAAAAGGTGTGTGAGATGATATCTTTTATTAATCAGTGGGCCAACGATCTTTCCCCTCTCCCTCTCTTGCTCCAACAACTTGAAATAAAAATTCGGAGACAAAAAGAAACAGGTATGAGGAGAGGATGTACCATCGGCGTAAGCTCCTCAATGGTTTAAAAGCTTTCACACTCTTCCAGTTCAACTAAATAGAATACTTAACAATAGTAATATATTGTTATATTCAAGTGTACCATGGAGAACTAAAACCCATCTTTTGTCAGTATGGAAAACAAGAAAACCCCACTTCACTATTATTCAGTTTGATGGCTAAATTCCCTGCTCTCCCCTTCCTCCTCTTTTTTAAATTAGAAAAATTAATTCTGGAGTAGGTTTTCCATGACCGATCCTTCTATTTTTAAAATGTTATATAAATATCTTTAAGGTTTAAAAGCGTGTTAAATTTTAGTCCTTTTATAAGTAGTTCGTTATTAATCTGTTAATAAATTGATGATATGTATTATTATTTATTTTAAATAAAATTTTAAAAATAAAATTACTCTTGATTCAGACATGAGTGCCAAGAACCCTAATTTTTAACTCAAAAATTCGAAAATAAATTGAACTCAAAAATTCGAAAATAACAAAGAGCACTATAACAACTAAAACCCAAAAACCAACAGCATCCAAATTCACAATATGTATACAACAACACATATTGAACAAACAAGCAAAACTAGAACCACTTAAAGCCCAAAAATCAGCTCAACCAAGTTTGGATTTTTTTCGAACCCTTCAACCCCTCATTCATAATCACAACAACATCAGCAACAACCACCCATTTCAACCAGGTGAGGAATCAATAGAAACTCTCCTCTTTGTTTTGTACAACCTTCTTTCTTAGGAAGAATCTGAATAAGCAACTAAGCCTAGAGTTACTTCTCCGTCACCGCTTCTCCTACGTCACTTCTCTCCCGAAACACAACCGCTTGAGAAGCTTCAATCACAATTGCAAGATCGTGATGCTGGGATTTCTTTCCTGAAACTCGCCATAAACAAGTTAGGGTTAGAGAATTCAAAAAATAAACAAAACATAGAAATTAAAGGATTGAATTTTCTCTTCTGGGTTCAAAAACCAACCTGCAAAAGCAACAACAAGAACACCAACTTGAAGAGCCTCAACAAGAACACCACCATTTTCTCGAGCACAGGCTTGGAGTTGAGGATGTGAGAAGGGTTCAAAAAGGTCACATATCTGAAACAAATCCAAATCAAAACCCCTTTTTTTTAACACCACCATTTTCTCTCCATCCACCATACCTAGCCACCATACCCAACTACCACCAAAGCTCCAGCCACCACCAAATCTCCAGGTCGATTTTTCCTTTTTTTGACCCATAAGCGTTCAGGTCGGGTTTGGGTTTCTTGAAATCGTTTGCTCTGTCGGGTTCCTTTTTTTGACCCAGACGAGAGAGAATGCTCGAGTTTTCCTTTAAAGAACAAGTCATCAGAGGGAAAGAGTGAGGCTGGGAGAGAGAGAGGTGAAAGAAAGAAGTAGGAGAGAGAGAGAGAAGAGAGGGAGGGTCTCAAGAGGTAGAGAGAGAAAACTTGATAGGAATGGCTATGATTTTGAAATTTAACGGAGGATATTTCCTTAAACATTCACTTCTGTTAACTCTATCAATTAAAAAATACGCGTGAAAAATTAACTTATTATTTTTAAAAATATGAGGACTGACTTACTATTTTGAATAAATATCAAGCACTGTAGAATTAAGTTCCCTTTAAATTATGTAATGATTCATGAGCAATTATAATGTTATCTTGGATGTACCTCCCGGGTGAGATCACATTGTTTAGGTAGGGCTGCAACCTCATAACAAGAACTTCTGAGAAGACGTTAGAAACAATCTAACACAAAGATATGATCCTGACTTTCTTGCTAGATGTTCAATGTCCAAGCTTGGTTATGAAGACAATGTTGGTGAGGTTCATTTGGTTCAGTAGCCTTCCATTTCCAAAAGATCTCTGAGCCGCAACACATAGATATCCTTTGATGACAACCCAGTTATGCTGGAGAAAAAGAAAGCATTATAATCAGGGCTGTGAGCCTTCAAAGAACCTAAGCTGAAATAAGCTTCCCTCAACTCCTCCTTAGTGATAAGTTTGGTTAGGTCTCTATTCATCTCCTCATCCACCATTGTTCGAATAGTGTTTAGAATCTCGGCCAAAGCCTGTTTAGAGTAACTAGAGAAATAAAGATTTTTGAAGGAAACCAGAACATGATACTCTAGCTCCATTTCCTCAGTCACTCACTTTCCATTGACATGCTTTAGAGCTTCAATTCTATTGGCCCGTCTTCGCTGAACAGTTGTTGCATGGAAGAAGCGCGTATTATGATCGCCATGATTAAGCCATTTGAATCTTGCTTCTCGGGTCCAGTAAAGCTCTTCATCTTTGAAAGCGTGATCATACTTCTTCAAAATCGCATCCTCCCTCCTTTTTGTCTCCGTCGTTGTAGGCACAACATGGACAGGCCCCAGTGCCTTTCTTAATTCTTCCAACCTGATGACACTATTGGGATAGTTTTCTCTACACATTTCCGTGGTGGGAAGACACATCTATGAAGCTTGAACACGAGTTTGTGTTGTTCTCTGATGAAATCCTTGAACACTTGAAGACCCTTTCACCTAGCATCATATCTACACACCCTTCTGAATCTTTGTTTGCTTTAACCAAAGTAATGAAAAGCGGACAATGATCTGCTCCAATAAGTTTTTCATGGAGGACTGAAGCATCCAGGTAAAAGAAGCCACCAATTAGTCGTTGGCATAGCCCTATCAAGTAGCTTCTTGTATTATCCACCTTCTCGACTGTTGGAACAGGTAAAAGGGTCTCCAAAAAAATTGTAGATCGACCAATCCACATTGCTTCATAAAGTCACGATACAAAGTAGCACTAACTTTCTCTTCCGGCCACAGATAAGCATTAAAGTTACCTTTTTGTAGAGAGTATAATAATCAAACTATTATAAGATGATTTTGTATTGCATTAAATAAAAATTTAGAATCTATGATTACCTTGAACTCCAATTCATAGATGTCAAAAAGAACAACCATTTCCACTTGATGCACAAAATTAAGGCCAGAAATGGTAATGTATTACTTTAATGAGACTCGCATCTAACAACTTAATTTACAAGTTCAAACATATAAGACAGATATTTGAAAATTTCTTTTTGTTAACCAAACCAGTATACACCAATGCCTTCAGTTTCACACACTTTAAGTGGTTGCCTCTGCTAACGTTTTTTGCTCCCGAGCAACAAGCAACTCATAATCCTGCGAGTCAGTTAATAAATCGTTAAAGTTGCAGTTATTCTACAGTAAATGGTCTAATCTTCAACTTGAGCTCTCCATCAACAAATAATACATGCTTCGAACCTTAACAATATTTATCTTCCAACAGGGTTGTAATACCGGAAATCTTCTGTAAATAGTATATAGCCTGAAAGGACTACAGCTTAATAGTTCATACCTGTCCAATGGACCGTGCACAGAGCTTCCCAGATAGAACAGCACCTTCCATCGACGCCAAATACTTCTGTTTAGTGTAGTCTCCAGCTAAGTAGAAACCTTCGATGGGAGATCTTTGTAACGGGCGGCAAGGTTCACAACCTGGGACTGTCTTGTAAACGGACCTGCGAAAATTATCAGCAAAGTCTTAGAGGGGGAGAGAAGAAATTTAAGAAATACAAGAATGAATTATACTCCAGATAGCTCAGTTTTTCTACATAGAACATGTAAATATAGAATAACTAAAAATTTTATTCTCTCTAACCTTGGGGTTTTGACAACATGGTATTTAACAATTTTTGCTTTGCTCTGATCCGCAGATATTTCATCAGGAAAGAGCTTTGCAAGTTCCTTCATTGTAACATCAATAATCTCCGACTCACTGCGTGAAATCCATTCTTCTGCTGGTGCAAAGACCAACTCCAGCATAGATTGATTTGGATTGTAATATTCCTGTTTCCAGAATTTGATTAAAAAAATTGACAGATATATTTAATGTAATTATGGAAGGAACCACAATTAATACATTTGAAGTTATTCATGCATGCAATTCAACCACCAGTGAAACCGTTGTGCTTGTAAAAGTTGATCAATGACCTCACCAAATCTCAGTAGCATGTTTCAACATATGAGGTATCCAAATGGATACTAGTAAATTTGCTTAAAAAACTTATCACTGTGGAGAGTGAAACATAAACTCAGCATGTGCCTGCATGCATACGCTGGTATATGACAGCATATAAACACCATTTTGATCTCAGTTTTACCTTACACGTTACCGACATGTCAGCATATACACTAAGAAGAGGACTCCTGCAAAACAAAACAAGAAATTTTATTAGAATTACAAACAAGATGAGTGAAAAGAAAACTTTGTACCCATTGGAAGGGGAAGAACAACCCCCAACAGTATATTATCAACCACAATAGGCAGAATGGAAGTTTAAGACTAAACCCCAAATTCAATGGAAGTTTAAAAACTTCATATAAATTAATTAACTAGATATTCATATTGATTATTATTTTACTCCTGCTAATTATACACATGTGCAAAATATCATAGAAAAAAATTATTTAAATAAATTTAATTCATATTGTCATTATTATATTTCATAGACTTGTCTCAGGTGCAAAGCATGTGCAAAATTAACTAGTAATAGATAAGGTCAAAGCTTCTCCCTAGAATCCAGCCCTTTCATTATCACAGTACTTTCTGAATCCAGGATCAACAACTCAAGTTTTAAAACAGGCACCAACACATGCATTAAGCAAAGAAAAATTTCCCTTTCTTACTGAAAACATCAATTTAAATAAACAAATGGTACCTGCTAAAAAGAAGATGATCATATGTATTCTTCAATTTCCTGTCAAACCTGTAATAAAAACAACTAAATGTCAGCAAACTACAGAGACAGCATTCAGGACATTTGAATTTTAAGCACTAGTTATGTGCAAGCGCGTAAAAAAGAATGTTTCAACTCCAACCAATTAAGCATCGTATATCATCATAACAATGAAATTCCAGTGAAGACAATAAGATTGTTGAGCACGAGAGATATAGCACATTGACATATTATATCGACAAGTTAAAGAACTTTAAATAATTCTAACAAACCTCCACATAATAAAGGTCTTTCATTTCTCATAATTCCAGGCTACAAAGTCAAATAAGAAATTAACCAAGATGGCAATCATCAAAAACTGTATCAGGTCCATGTGGAGGTGCGTGTATTAATAGGTTAAGAACTTATCACTAACCATATATGGACGTTAATCACAGGGACTCCAACTAATTTATCCAGTTTCTTGAAGTATGGTATCTCTTTCCAACTATCAGGCAGTAAAAGCTTCAAGATATCAACTGGCAGGCAGCAAGAGGCAATAGCTGCATTAGAGATATCAAGAACAAAACATAATAATAGTTATATTGCGACAAAATTATGCATGCATACCTGGAGTAGCAAACACAAAAACATCACCTTCAATTACATCCCCACTACTTAGTACAAAGTTCTTCACTGTTCCGTCATCATTGACCTCAATTTTCTTGATTCGTGAATTTAGGCTGACTTCACCACCCAACGACTGTATATGATCAACTATAGGCATGCAAAGTCTCTCCGGAGGATTACCATCTAAGAAAGCCATCTTTGAACCATGTTTCTCCTATTGATGGATCATCAATCACATTATAGTTATTTTCCATGAAAAATTTCCTTTGCATATACATATAAAAGTTTATGTTAAAA